>VXBJ01007101.1:309098-348122 GCA_013400055.1 Nycticryphes semicollaris
CCCCCAAATTCATAATTAGAACAGGAAAATTTGGTGTGGAAATCAAAGCTGACACTAACACCACAAGCAGGCCATCCCACCAGCTATGGGATAAACAGAAAAATCTTGGGCTCACATTTATGCAAATTGCACTTATGGTTTGTTCTCATTATTAACTTGCACTTCAGACTGTCCATCTTTTTTTTTGTAGTAGAAAATGTAGATGCCATTCAGTATGCACAGAAGAGCAAAGCATTACTACAAAACAGATGGTACAACTGAATATTAAGCAACTTTGTATGAAGAACACTGCATTTAAAAAGAACTCAATTTACAATTAATAGCTTCTAGACTGTAAAACTGACTCGAAAAATAAAATGCATTTCAGCTTAGTTATTACCAGGGGAATCTAAAGGAGAAACTAGTCTCTGGTTTATGCAGCTGAAGGGGTCCAGTGTCCTCTCCAGCTGATGGAAAGTTACACCCAAGGTTTAGGCGCTTCAAATGAATCTGTGGTAAAAACTCCCTGTGCTCACCTCAATCCCAAGGCACCCCCTGCTGATTTGTGGAAAAGAGATTAACCAGATTTCAACAAATTAATCTCCCATAATCAAGGCTTTCCATCCTTAGGATCACACTCCTTTAGGATTACTACAGGGCAAAAACACCCTTGAGGCTCAAAAACCTGAAGAACCAAATCTACTTCCTTGAACACAGCAAAAAATCAAGCTGCCCTCAGCTCCCATCCTTTCTCAGCCTGGGTTTAGCAATCACAGAATTGTTACAGTTGGAAAGGAACTCTGAGATCACCAAGTCCAACCACACAAAAATCACAACCCACTCCCTACAGTCTCAGCCACTATAGCATGCCCTGAAGTGCCACATCTACTCGTGTCTTAAACGCCTCAGGGTCGGTGACGCCACCACCGCCCTGGGCAGGCTGCCCAGACCCTGACCACTCTTGCAGTAAAGTCATTCTTCCTAATATCCAGTCTAAACCTTCCCTGCTGCAACTTCAGACCATTTCCTCCCTAGTGAATAATGACAGGACCTGAGAAGAGGCAAACACCCACCCCTCTACACCCTCCTTTCAGGTAGTTACAATCCTCTACAGCTTCTGCCTTTACCCTTCCACCCTCTTGCCTGCTGTTCTCAGAGGAGCACACACACACACATCCCACAGCTCCTCCAAAGGCCAGAAAGAAAACCTTCTTGCCCATGTACGCTGTGGCATGGGTCATGAGAAATACCTTCCCTGTTACTGTAGAGAGGGACAGAGAGTCACAGCAGCCATTAGGTTTCCAAGCTTATTATTAGGATGTGAATACTGAAGGAGAAAGAATGGGATATAGCACCATACAATGTTTAGCTCTTAACAGCTCTCATTAGCTACAACTCAAATTTAAGCAATACCACTGTGAATGAGCTGCACATTTCCCAGGACATACCAGATGAATCCACTCACTGCACTGAAGGTTACGGATTCAAACACAGCCGAAGCCACAAGTGATGTGGCATCAGTTCTTGGCATCTGGTGGCTGTTGGAGAGCATATTTTGAATTGTCATCCTCGCTCTGTGTCTCTACCTGGCAGGTACAACAAGTATTTGGGGATTATTTTAAGCAGTCCCACAAAGGAATAAGTAAATTTAGGGATTGGGTCTTAGAGACAACAGTGTGAAGCAGACCCACGGGAGTACAGCAGAAATGCAGATTACCCGGGCCTGTTTTCATTGGCTAGGGACATTTAATTTCACCCTAGCAATGTTAGCCCAACATTTCTCTAAAAATCAATGTGTTCTTTAAGGGAAATAAAAAATAAAATGCAAATTATTCCATGAACAGCAGAATAATGAAACTCCATTACTTACAGCGCTTTCATTTTTTCCTGTTTTTCAAGGCTGTTAAAACTTGAAATCTTTCCCTTGGTTAAGATATTCCTAATATGATCTTCGTTACTGTCAATTTTCATTAAATTTGACATCACAACTTAAAATCTAACTTTGTAAAAATCTGTCAACAGCATCTGAAGCTGTGAGTGGATGGGACACGTGTGAAACACCGAGGCTTGCTGTGGAAATCAGTCTCTGGGCTGAGCAGCACCCAGTGAGATCAAATGGCTGATGCCTGGACTAGGAAAGAGCAGCAAAAGAAAGATTTCTTATCATTCCTTCTAGAAAGGTATTATAGTTTGTGTGCACAGATGGAAAGTGAAACGCACATACCTACTGGTGGTGCGGCACCCTCAGCAAAAGGTACTTATGATGCAACAGATGTTATTAAATCAGAAAGCTATAAGTTATATGAGGAATGAATCACCCAGAAGGGGGGGGGGGGGGTTNTACACTGTCCAGCCTTTTTCCATGCATTTCCTAACTAAAACCATGGGGTATATGTGCGGAGAGAGATTTGTGCTTATGACAGGCAAGTTCCATTTTAGTGCATTCCTTGTTCCTCACTGCCTGTCTGGCCTTTCTAGCCACCACGGCACCCTGACCTGAGTGGAAATCAAAGGGAACAGCAAGGGGCTTGACCCGCAACAAGAAATAAAGAAAGTAATGACAGAACTCTAAATTCCATTTGAGACCAGATCTGAAGTGTTTTGGCCACCACCCACCACCAAAATTGAAACACCAGTGGAACGGAACCACACTCAGGGGAGCATTTTGGGTGCTTTGTGCTCATCCAATGGAGGTCAGCACCCCTGTCCTTGAACACAATCAAGCCAGGACCTGGTGGAGGTTGAGTCAAAATAATTCACCTATGAGGAAAATCAGGTAGGTGAGCACCTTGAAAGAGCTAACAGCAGAACGGGGGGCAGCAGCAGGAGGGAAGGCCAGCCCATCGCTGGGAACAGAGTGGTCAGGATCTCAAGTCACTTGGCTGTTGAAATACCGAGACCTCCCACCCTTAGATACTCTACAAACTGAGAACCTCCACGCCCTCTGAGAGAATCTAACTAGATCATGGTCTCTCTTCCGAACTGCCACCGAGCCACCAGCTTAAAATAGATGGAGTGAACAGTCACCAAAACGTGAGTATTAGAAAGTGCAGGTACTCACCCAGCAGAGCCAGTAACTTAGCCACGACACAGCATCCTGTGAAGCTAAACTAAAATTTCAGGTAACTGTTTACTCTGCCTTCTAAAGAGTAGTTATATGTAACACACAATGCATTTTGTCTTACCATGAGTCACTCTAGAAATATTCAATAACTCCACTGAACTACTAATACTTATTTAACTTACGGAAATTGAAGTCTTCAAAATTACCAGGCTCCATTTCATATCTGTATTACAACAGCAAGATTTACAGAACTGGAAAGAATAATTCTTTGCATACTTGTGTAATTAGCTTTGAAATTGAAGTGTCATCAATGATACAATATGGTCATAAGTAATTAACCACCTAATTAAAATCTAGAAATTAAAAGTAATTCACATTCATGTAAAATTGTCCTTCACAGCTGGATTTCAGTAGTCCATGAACCCAAACAATTCTGAAAATGGAAAAAAATTAAGAGGCACTGAACACTTTTTAGGGGATTTTGCAATGTGAAGCAAAAGGGAACAGCAGGATAGAACATGCCACGATGATGAGTGTTCTGCTTAATCAATGTTGAGGTGTCATCAGCCAGAGATGGCAGGTGGCACTTTGCTATGTTAGCATTAAGTCAGGTTTTAGAAGGAGGGAATTGAGGAATAGGGGGAGCACAAAAGTTCCTGCAATACTCAAACCCCCTTTGCCTATACAGAACACACACAATTAAAACCATAGAGATTTTTAAAACAAAATGGGAAAAGAAAGTTTGGAAAGTCTCAAATGTGAAGTTGAAGAAGTATCTATTCTCCTCTCCAGCACTGGATAAATATTTGGTGAGGAAAAGCAGTAGCATCAAAGCACTCCCATATTTAAATACCGTGAGTTGTACCCTATGAGAGAAAAACCAACACTTTCTGAAGTATTACCAAGGTTTTCAACAAAACACTAGCAATTGAAACATGTCATTCTCTAGTCGCAAAATACAGAACTAACTAAACAGTCGTTCCTGACAGTTTCTGTGCGTTCAGAGACAATGCTCTGCGACAGGTTAAGACAAATTGCTGTGATAAAAACAACTGAAAAATATATTGTAGCACGATTTGGAGGTCAGGCACTGCAGGAAGCTCCCATATTTAAGCCAAACTGCTTGAGAATTATTAATGTCAAAATTTACATAGGCCCTTAAATAAGATTTGTCATCATGAATTCTAAGCCTTAGATTAATGGGAGAACTTAAGTTTAGTCACAGGGTACTTGAAAAGGGCTCCGTGTGTTGCATATTGAATGGGAGTCACCGACAACGCGCAGAGAGGACTAGGGGGACTGAAGAGGCGCCACACGCAGCATCTGCCCAGACAAACAGAGGGCTCAGCCTCACGAAGAACTTGATGCACTTTTGCTCCAGTTCATTAACAGGGTTAAGCACCAATTTGAATGTGGTCCCTGTTGAGTGCACCTGAGCACACACTCGCCTCTAAGCGCTTGCCGGGTAGCACTGATGCTCACTGATTTCTGGAGTAGATGATGTTCTAACCTGGGTTTTGCTGGAGACCTCTCCTGATGGGCCACAGCAGGACCTGCGATATGTTACTCTGGACCTCCCGAACAGGCACAGCTTTTCACAGCCCATCAAACACCAGCAACATCTTCTCCTTCAAATATTGTTCTCTCAGGAGGGGCTGTTCTCGTAGGAAGATGCACATCTGGCTTTTACAGATGTTGTCTATTTATTTCATGCCAACTTTTTCCAGTATGCCAGACAGTCAATCTCAGTGATTTCTTCCCCTCCCTCTTCCCACCCCTGAAGAATGGAAGAATCCCATTCTTTTCAACTTTTGAGGTTCTATGGCAATTTCTACACAACTGTATTGATCCTTCAATATGCAATATATTACTAGAACAGCTGTAACTACTCCAAGGGAATGGATCTTTTCCATCCACTGAATACCAGACTCCAGGAGCCTGAAGCTTTAATGCACATCTCAAAAACCCAAGCTTTTGTCTCTCTGTGCTCATTCAGGAGCCATTTGGAGACACACAGACAACATATCATCCACCTCTGACTACCTTCCAAGACACACTTCTAATGCAGCTCTCATGATTACATTAAGGCTTTACATTTGGCTCCCTGTTAGCCCACCCGCTGAAGATCAACCTCTCCTTTCCCACCCACCCCACCAGTAACCCCAGTGCTAGAACATGGCTGCGAACCAGCCAGAGCCAGACGCTGGCAGCCGTGTCTCGAGTGCGGAATGAAGGACTGCGGCTGATTTCAGACTCCATCCAGTTAGATCTGGGTATTTCTCAAAACTGTCAGACTACTTCGCTAACTTTCTGTCTGCTCATTTTTAATCACCACTATAATTTCAATCTTCTCCACCTCCTGTGAACAATAAATTAAAAAGAGGAGCTATATAGTCAGGAGAAGACTTTATTAGTAGTTTTTTTCTGATTTGAAATGCCCATAGCTTGCCACACTGACTAATGTTCTTTGGTCAGTAAATAATACCACCTGCTGAGCCAAATATGTGCCCAGAATGAATAAGTGCTGCTAGGTGATTCAAAAAGACCGTTATTTTCCCTTTCAATTCCATGGGCTTTTGTCTTAAAACAGAATTTGGAGCAGCCTTTTCTCATTTCTAGGAACAGAGAATGCATGGACCACACACAGATTTGTATAACCATTATTGCACAAGCTAATTAATCCAGTCTTTATCCTAGCACCCAGCACTGAAGGCACATAGAAGCATGAAATGAGATGCATTCCACTGCCCACAGATGGGAATCCAAAACTTGCCAGCATTGGCTCTCTCTTCTTCACACCCTCTGCTTCTGCTCCTGAACCATACCAAACTCCTGGGGCTGAAAAGCCAGGAAGAGGAGCACTTAATCATTAGACTTCCCAAACGTCTGCTTGACCTTGCTATAAAAGAGCAAGCCAAGGTCACCTGCCTCATCTTTTTACCCCCTCATTATTTCGCAGAATCACAGGGTCCTTGAAGTTGGAAGGCACCTCTGGAGATCATCCAGTCCAGCCCCCCTGCTCAAAGCAGGGCCACCTATACCAGGTTGCTCAGGACTGTGTCCTGTCGGGTTTGGAATACCTCCAAGGATGGAGCCTCCACAACCCCTTTGGACAACCTGTTCCAGCATTTGATCACCCTTACAGTAAAATAGCTTTTGCTTATGATTAAATAGAATTTCCTGTGTTTTAGTTTGTGGCCTTTTTATCTGCCTTGATCAAATCTCTCTTTTTACGTGACTTTTCTTTAAACTAAATATCCCTGGGGTCATTATCTGTACCAAAGGGGATGGAAAGAAGTTCCATTGAGGCCACACAGCTCAATGATCAAATACGTTGTACACCTTGAAAAGATGCAGCCCTGGAGAGATCTTCTTGCCCCCTGCCCATCTTCAAGAGGCAGCTGCTTCTAAAGCACTTGGTCTCCTTAGTCGCCCCTCAGCAGTTTAGATAAATGTCATTCCTTAGTCGGGTCAGGGTCGTTTATTAGTTGCCCTAATTGCCAAAGAGATGTTTAATTTCATCACCTCTGTATGAGTCGATGCAGAAATGAGTTAAGTGGATTACAAATGTTACCTGTATTTCAGTGCAATCTTAGAAGCAGATTAGAAGTGACAAGAAAATGCAGAATGATATTGAAAATGACCTTTACAGATGTTGCTGAACTTGGCATCGGGAGTTTTCATGAAGAAAAGGGCTTGTAATGATAAATTCTTCTGTCATCATCAGGTACAAGCAGTGCTAGAATATTAACTGCAGTTGTAGGCTTCCCAGGAAAAGTGAGTAACAAGTTAACACACTCTCTGCCTAAGGACCCTTGCAGAGCTATACTGCAAGAATCAGGTAGTTCAGAAACAGCACTTGAAATTATTATTGCATACACTAAGAACTGTCCCCTATAAAAGCATAAATTAGAAGCAAATCATCCTTCCAAGTTGCTTACAGTTACATAAAAGAACCAAAAACCTATTTGTTTCTACTTTACAAAAGGCAATTCCTTAAATTTCTTCCATCTCCTCACCACGTAGAATTAACTCTTGTTTTTATCCATTCTATCTTTTGTTTTGTTCTTAAAAGCTGCAGCTCACCCATGGCAAAACAGAAAAGAGGAAAATAATATTACAGAACACTTCCAGTTTTTTAGGAGGAGCCTCCCTCCCTGGAAAGCATTACAAAAGAAGAAAAGAAATAGATCTGAGACGAGTAATAAATTCACATCCCCAAGTGAGACCAGCAAAATAATTTCTTATTATACATTAAAAGTCATTGAGGTCCACTGTGCTCATAAAGGCTATGAACTGCAAAGATTCAAGGGACAAAAGGAACAAGACCATGCACAGCCATGCCCCTCAAACGCACTGAACAGGCTGCTCTGTCAGGTCTCAGATCTCCCCACTCCCTGCCAAGCTTTTCTTTATCGCCATCTGCCTTTCCTCTATTAACTAATTTTTTACCCTGAAGAAGATTCTAAGGCTGCTCTACTTTTAAATAACAAAATGGACATTTCACAGTGGTTTAAAACTTAGTGCTGACCTAATAAGAAGAAAATGAAAAAGCAACAAATGCACTTCAGCAACATGTTGAAAGAGGAGGCTCTACAAATAACAGGTTATGTAGTTAAAGCTCTCTCTAAGCTAGGCAATTAATTTTTTTAAATTGTTTTATTAACTTCTACTAGTACTAAAAGAGAAAAAATATAATTCCCATATCACACATGAAAAAAAGATCCAGACTTGTATAATATGCACAGGTTAATTAACAGCTACGTAACTCTGCTGCTTCTAAATCCATGTTTCATGTTTAAACACAAGGGATGGGGATATTGATTATTAAGTCTTTCAATTGAGTTCTGTACCGTTCAGATGAAAACAAGACTGAAATCTGCCAGGATTAGAGCTCTATAGACTAATTCTACGATCACTATTTGCTTTGTTGACAAGTTCTTTTTATAAAGCACAGCATCCCAAAGCCTTCATGCCATCAAAAAGTCGTTTTGTAACATTCTAATCAATACTCTTTCACAGCACCCAATAGCTCCAGTCACGGAGACCCTCCCCAAGTCCTGACTGCTCCTGTGCAGGTCAGTGACAGACGGAAGATCCAGAATGGTTTATCAATGAGCTGGACAGTATGCCAAGGAATTGTTCCCAAACAGGTTTGTACTTGATGAGCAAATTTAAGAACCAAGATGACAGGACACAGCACCCTCTACCTGGTGACAGGACTCATCCCACCTGTGATGCAACAGTGAGCAACAGGAGGAAAGGGGGGCACCTCTAGGGACAACCCAAATCACATGCTGGAAACCCCAGTGAGGTATTTCTCTGCAGGACACCATGGCACCTCTCCTCCATGAGCTGCAGGGTCACCAGAGCTCTCCATACACCAGCAGCAAGCAGGGCAGACTGGGCAGCCCTCAAGCACTGCAACTCATGGTGGCAGACTGAAAGAAATGAGAGGATTTAAAATCAAAACTGAATAAACAGCTGTAACCAATTTGTCAAGCAAGCGCTCAAAGCGTCTGAGAGGACAAACAGGTCCTGGGTATGGCTCAAGCTGAACGGGCAGTCAGACCTGAGCAGGTATTACACCGTATGAAGACAGCTCTACTGGTAAGTAGATGAGTACAGTAATTAGGAAATGGATTGTACTGGGTTGGTACATAAGCATCTCTGCTCAAGTGTCCCAACAGGCCGTTATTTACAATTAATGGGGAAATTGTTGACCCTTGTTTATGAAGCGTCGCCAGGAGTCACACAGAGACTCCTGCTCAGATCCACAACAGGGACAAGAGGCTGCCAAGGAAGGGTCATAGAAGCTCCCTGCTTTGGGGAGTGTCCTGGGTTGAGAGACACAGGACTAATTTTTCTTCTAATGCTGGGAAAATTGCACTTTTAGAAGACTCTAGTGTCTGAATTCAGGGAAATATTTACTTTATGGCCAGCCAGGCCCTGTGAGATTCAAGGTCTCGGTGTTTTCGAGCCTTACCAGGGAGAAGAAGCAAGGCCTGGGCATTTGACCCAGGCTGGCCAACAGGATTAGTTCATACTATGAAAGTCACATTCAATGTAAATTAGGTAAGTTTGCTGCATAGCAGGCTCTCCCTTGATGGTGGTGGGTCCAGACACCTCCTTGCCCAGGTGCCAGACCCCTGAGCCCTTCCTTTCCCCCCGAAGCCATTGCACTTGCAGTGTCTGACACTGGCTGTCCCCTGCTGGGAGCACACAGCTTCTGCTAGTAGAATTGGCTGAGTATAATTCTGGTATATCTTATATCAGTATCGGGATTAATACTGGTTCTTTGGTATTATTCTTAGTTATTTAGTCTTATTCTATTAAATCAGTTTACATTTCAACCCTGGTGTTTCTTTGCGTTCCCCGATTCTCCTTTCCTGGGTGGGGAGGGGTCATCGGGTGATAGAATAATTGTCTGAATGACAATAAATTGTTACGGGTTTTCTCAAACCCTAACAGGGAGGAATTTATTCCACAGCAACTCACACCTAAGGCTGTAAGAGCCCTTGACCAGCCCTTGGCAAAGGCAGGACAGACCCCATTCCCACTGCACCTTCTGCTTCTGCTGCAGCACCCCAGGGCACTCCCCCCAACAACTCCCAGCCGACCAGCGTCATCCTCAGGGAATCAGAGCTGGTATATACACATCTGGTGTGCAAAATTCCTGTTATTTCAAGTGTGTACCTGTGAAGAGTTGGCTAGGCACCCAAATGCTATCATTCAGGCGACTCTGACTGTGATTTGTAAAAGCAGGGAGGTGGGGTATAGAACCATAGAAGAGTAAAGCACAGTGTTTTCCTTCTCTCTCCCCATTTTGTCAAACCAATGCCTTTAAATTGCAATATACTTTGCAACCATAATGTCATTCTTCTTGGAGGGGAAAAAAAGAGACTCCTTGCTGAGAATTAAATGGTCTATTTAAGTAATACTTTCAAAAGAGACTGTAAGCTTTTAAATTATCAGCTCAAAAATGTGGCATAAGTAAAACACCAACAATGAAAAAGCATGTGTAAATCACGCTATTATGCAGAGTTGTAGCAAAAAGTACACAGAGCAACTAGAGCATATCTCCCATCATTTGATCTTCTTTTGGTGTTCAACACATTCACAAATTATACACTTAGAATAAACGGCCTTACCTACACAAAAGGGGTTGGGTTTCACAGAATCAGAGACTGTCAGGGGTTGGAAGGGACCTCTGGAGATCTTCTAGTCCAACCTCCAGCCAGAGCAGGGTCACTCAGAAAAGGATGGACAGGAACGTGTCCAGGTGGGGTTTGAGTATCTCCAAGAGAAGAGACTCTGGGCAGCCTGTTCCAGCATGAGCACAGCATTCTGGCCAAGATCCCAAGCGTCTAAGGATAACGGTAAATATTTTCCAGTAGAATTCTGTTAAGGTATCTGGAGCGACTTCCCAGGTCCTCTGAAGTCAGCAAGAATTTTGCCAGCAATTCCAACACAAACAGGGTGTCACCTCTGGACTTCCCCACAGGGCTCAGAGAGAACCTGGCTAACTGGGTAATCAATATTCATCCCTACGGAGACAGTAAAATTCACATCTCTACTTCAGATTAACCTGGGCAATGATCAGATTTTAAGACAGAAGTATCTGGTTACCTTCAATCTCTTCACTATCACTTTTAGGATAAAAGGATGGCTCAATTATCCTAAAGGTGCAATTTTTCATTCCTCACAAATTCAAAGTCCCACTGAGCACACGGGAAGGCAAGAACGGGGTCCTTTGAATATTGTGGCATTGAGGTTAATGGGAGATTTAAATGCACAGGAAATGCAGGATCTGGTCATAGAGTATTTGAAAAAGAATTGTAATAGTCGTAAAAATGAAAGGATATTTATTTAAAAATGCTTCAGTATCTCCTACATTATTTTTTTCTGTACTCTTTTCTCAGCTGGCTCACTGCTGCTTCTGCTCTCCTTAATCTTTCCTTTCTAATTCTTCTTTTAAATATTTATAAAAAATGGCACAGATGGGGAAAAAGCTGAAGATCTGAAACAAAATTAATTTAATAAGGAAAGGACTAGAAGCCCATTATTGGTTTAGGCAGCCTCTTTTCATGCTGTATATTGTAACTAGGAATAATTAATTTGAAAGTCCTTGATCTTTGGGAGCTTTTTCATTATTATTATTATTAATAATAATAGCAATTCACATTCACTCTCTGCACTTCCCTCTTGCTGGCTGTAAGTACTTCAGTGCCTCTAGGCACCCACATGGTGCCACAACACAGAAGGCTGGATTTAAAAGCTCTTGCTCCCTCAGATGTACGACAAAGGACTGTAGTGCCAGCAGAGTGCTGCAAAGGCCTCCTCATGTATCTAATGACAGCCTGCCCCGTCCCACCAGTGGGTAACGTGGTGGGTGTGTTGTGGCTGTCCATTAGAAGGCCCCCAGTTTGTGGAGGAAAGGGCTGGAGCATTAGGATACTCGCTCCTGTGGGAAGGGAGTGTTGCAGAAGAGGAGGGGGAAGCTCTGGAGCACGCGCCCGTGTTGAGCTGGAGCACCACGCGTGGAGCTGCACCACAGCACCCTTCTCACCCCCCACACCCAGGCACAGCCTGAAACACAAAAGAAAACACAGTCCTGGGTCACAAGCACATGAAGTGCTAGCACCTCAGCTGGCACCTGCATAGCTCCAACGCTGCCAGCAACAGATGGGACCTGAAGTTCAGTTAATTCACCTGCCTTAAAGGGGAAAAAAAACCCCAGATCTTGACTTCAGTCCCATCACCCAAATAAAACACTTTGCCACACTCCACTAAGGTGCACAGTCTGCACATGGTTTTTCAGCTTCAGCATTTCCATTTGTTGTTTCCATTCCTCTGTACAGCCCCTCACTGTTATAAACGTACCCACTGCTGACAGGAGCGGAAAAAGGACTGAATGAAACGCAAACCATTTCTAAAATCAGTTCTGAAGGGCAACTGGCTGAGCAGCCAGCCACAGAGCACTGGATCAACTGGCCATGGCCAGCAGTAGATCTGGAAGGAGGTCCTCCAAGAGCCCTGGGATAACAAACTCCACATTGGACTGCACAGCCTGCTTTTCACAGCTGGATTGTGAAGTAGCAGATGGACTGTCCCTCAGTGTCTCATCCAGTAATTATTGCCACGGGGCTATATTCACTGCTGTGACTTCTTGGCCTTTTATCTTGTAACACAAACAGCTTTTTGCTACCTTCCTTTTCAATGGCCCTTCAGTCTTGTACATCCTATTCACGCACCTTCTAACACTACCAGGACATGGCAATGCTGCCTTCACACGAAAAAACGTATTCTCCTTCCAAAATTTTTCTAAAAATTTGCAGATTCAAGGCCTTTGAACCTGTACCTTTCTGGAGACCTACCTCAGCAAACCAAAACAAGAACCTAAAAGGCTCTCATGGAATGGAGGTAAACCTAACATCGCATCTAGAAAACCACACGTACATCAATTCATCCACGTTGCATCCCGCTCCCAGATGGGGATTTGAGAAGAGAGGAAATGCAAGGCCTCTATTTCTCTTTGGGTCCCAGGCATACAAAGAGTGAGCAGTAACATCTGGCCCTTTCGGGAAGATCCGGCCCCAGTTGTGTTGGCAGCTTGAAAGTAGCCCCTGGACGTGTCGCTCCACAAGGCTGTGGATTCACCAGCTCCTTCTCAGTGCCACACAGGGGGGGCTTGAAACCTGTTAAACATGATCCACTGCTCTCTGCTTGTGAACAACAGTTGATATAAACACCTCGTGAACACCTCTCCACAAATTCCTGTAGAACTGCTTTCTTTCTAACTTTAAAAAGAAAGGAACAAAACGTAATATGCAATTTACTTCCAAACTGGATTCCTCAGAGGAAAGAATTCCAGCCCACCTGCCACACATGCACTACTTTTTTTTTTTTTAATTCATGTGCAAAATAAGTCCTGTATTTACAAAATACAAAGGATGCTACAGAAAAATAATCCCCCATTTCCTGTCCACACTATTACATGTCAGTGCTAATTACTGAGACTTCAACCCTTTATTTTACGTAAGGCTGCTTGCGAGCAGTTCAGTCTCAGCAGTTACCTTCTGAATCATCAGCTCAGCTCAGTCTCTTTCAATTTACAAAGTAATTTGTACAAAGCCTGAAATTTTAAATGATACAGGGTTGTCTTGTACTGGATAACACACTCTCATATGCAACACACTCCAGTAAGTTCTAAAGCCACCATGGCAGATATGCCAAACATCTTGGTGAATCAAGACAACCCAGCTGTAACTCTCCAAGTTTTTGAGGATGGTATAAACACTGGGTGGTGGAGTTTTCTGTGATTTCAGAATGCAAATATAGGGTGGATGGCTGACTTGTAGTTCTTCTGATACTCAATTCCCAACCAGAGGAGATATTTCTAGCATTAGAGCCTCAACTGAACCATCAAAAACATAAAATACGATACTAACATCCACACCCAACACCCCCGCTTAAGCAAAGCTTTCCACAGTAAAGGGAATTCCAAAAAGGGAATAACCAAACGTAGGTGGGGAATAGGAAGGATGGCAAAGCATTGGCCAGCATATTTTCTGTCTCCAGAGTAAGGACACAGACCTCCCTGAACACTACAATTTATGTATTCACTTGATCTGTCTTTCGGTGCCTGAATCAGTATCAAAGTCCCACATAATCCCCCTAGGCAGGCAATCACTAGCAGTTAATTGCACAAGTCTAAACAAGCTGTTTACATTTTGCTTAAGCTTATGCAGAGAAGTGGGTACATCCAGAGGGAAATTCATCACCTCTTAAGCAAAGGGTCTAAACCACTTTGGAGCATTTGAAGGGGACTCTGTGTCTCCTCTGGTTGGAGAGAAGCTCAATTCCCCATTAGTGAAGTGGAGCTAAAAGCACTTCAGGATCTCAACAAAGTGTTTTCAGGGAAAGCAGAGTGAGAATTGTACAGCACCCGTAGCAGAGTGGAAGCGTGCCCCAGGCAGCCTATACCAGCTGACTTTGCAGGACTCCCATTTGCTTCCCGTGCAGGCACCTGAGGCAGACAAGTAATGCACATGCCCTCTTCACACTGCTCCAAGAGTACCACCTCAGCTGATGGAAAAGAACTGAAAAAACCAAGGAAGGTCATAAAACACAGGCCTTGAGATGAACACTGAGGGCATTTGAGAGACAATAACGCATCTAAAGAGAGAGGAAAAACATCCAAAGCAGGCACTGCCTGTTGATTCCCATCTTGGCCAACTACCGCTGTCACCTCGCTGGCCACTCTCCAGCTTCTATGGGACCCAATAGGTCAGAGACATTCGTCTGTTTCATAAGGAGATTTAAGTCCTGCACATGGGAAGTGTTATGCATGGAAAGATATTAAATGGAAGGCAAAGTGTTCTTTGCCTTGCATTAACAGGCTTATTAATAGTATAGAAATAATTGCAAAATAGATAAATAGGGAACTCATACCATTCTACCTTTCCTGTTTTAATGCAAGTAGTGGGTTAAATCCAGGCAGTATCATCTAATCCATACTGCCAGAACACGCAAACCGCACAAAAGTAAAATTACTGTACAGCTTATCTGTAAATTTTAGTGGATTTTGGAAGAAAATGTTAGTTTTACCAAAAACAAATTTTCACCCCAATTCCAAGACGTGCAGGGAAGAAGAAATTCTCAAGAAACGTTCAAGTTCTCTTACATAAAATTTGCAAAACATCTGCAAAACGCATTTAAATAAAAGCAAAGCCATTGTACAGTTGCAACACAGTCTTATGCTGAAGGAGAGGGAAAATGCTGTTTCAACATACTTATTTTTTCCTGTTTCAGTCACATTTTTTATTATGCCTTGAGGCAGGTTTTCTTTCAGAACAAACTTTCTGGGAGCATTTTCTCAAGATGCAACTTTTAGATCTATTGATTATTCTCCTTTGTAAATGTTTATGTTCTGACTCCCATCACAGTCTAATTCAGGTCTTTCTGACAACTGCTAAACAATTCGTTAAAAAAAAAAAAATAAATCTCTTTTTGTACTGCATGAATCACACTGATTTTATCCGTCACAAATTAAGAGGAAAATACTACAAACCCCACGGTATTTAACTTCTCTCTACTGAAAACTTAGTAGTCATCTTTTTCTTTTGAAGCCACAGTCAACTCCCCAAGTTCTCTCTGGACTTAGAGAATCAAAGTGCTGGTGGAATCGCCAGAGAGCCATACCCTGTTACTACCAGGCAGTGTCAGCTAAAAACAGTTGCTACAGATAAATCGTACCTTTAACTCATTGCAACTGGTTTTGAATTGTTTTAGCACAATGATAAACTAACAAAAAAAAAAAAAATTAACAAATGGTGGCAAAGCAAAACCACAATGTTAACACTTGACTTTTATAAGCATTCAGAACTTGATCATTAGTTAACGTGGGGGTTTTTTGCCAGCAGACAGCTTAACTTTGTATACCTTGTTGCATAAAACTATCATTAACAAGATATATTACCTAATTATGCTGGTCTGTTCTACTTCTGAGTAGGATTGCAGCTATAAATTTCCCAGTGTCTATGCACTGTGTGCAAAAGCTTCTGACAGAATCTTGTGCCCACGGAGAAGAGAATCTGGAGAGATAGTGTCCCTCCATTTGACAAACTGACTGGTATCACTGTCAGCATAATAGTCCCAGATCTGCAGCAGAAGAGAACAACATTGATTGTCAACATCAAAAGGGTCAAGATAAATTAAATATTTATGGCCCCAGGCTGCGTTGACAGCTCTTGATGCCTTCTCAGAGCTGATCACTCCGAGCTGATACATCTCGTCTGAAAGTCGGGCCAGTAAATCTGCCATGGTTTGTGACATTTACGTATTTATTTCCTGTGGATCGGAGAGCCTTGCGTGGCAATGAACCAGCAGCACACTCCAGGAGGGCACAGTTGAAAATTCTTCACCTTCCCCTGCTCTCCTCAGCAAGAACCATGAATTCCTTTCCATAGGGGAGGTAAAATTATCAGCTTCAGGAAAAACATAGTAAACCAGCAATGGTTACACAGGAAAAAAGACATGGCTTTTTATACATACAAGAAGTTTCATACACGTACATTTTCCAAAGTGGGTGACTTAATAAAAAACCCCACTATCCCAAAATTCAGGGGTGTTGAGTTTCCCCCCCTCCCCCAAGTGATAAAATTAATTTCAAGCAAGACTAACCCCAGGCTCTAGGCTAAGGCTGTGCATTCCCAAAGACTGCAAGTGGTAACGTTATTCCGATATTGGATAGGTGCAGGTGACTGGAATGATTAACAGAGCCTTCAAGCAACACAAACCAAAGCCAGGAATATAATAAATGCCAGTAAAAGCTATTTGCAGGAGCCTAGGTCTGTGTCACAAACCTGATTTTGTCTTCCAAGTTGATTAGGAGTTAGGTCAATAGCTCAAATGTTTTAGATTCATCTAATACCTCTAAAACAGCACCTGAGATTACATCATGACTAAAGTATACATTAAATGGATTTAAAAAAGTATCTGCTGAGCTTGAAAATGTAGACATTAACGGGGACTCGACATCTGAGGCACCATTACTTGCAAGTTCCTAAAAGGCTTGGGATGAAACCCTTTATAATGGAATGTTTCCATCACTGAGAACTAACAAAAGCAAACGGAGCAGAGGGAATTGGTCTTACAAATACACGCAGACTGATAGATGGGGGTAAGATGAGAGTACTGACAGAGAAATCGGGACCGCTTGGGAAACAGGACCCATTTGAACAAAATACGTTTTAAATCAAAACTCACAAAAATGTTAATCTGGGATCCTAGAAATTCCAGAAGGAAAGGCCTGTAAATCATCCAAGCTCTTCCTACAGAGATCTCAGACATCCAGACAGGTATGCACCTAACTTTTTGAAAATCTCTAATGACTGTGATTGCACACACCCGGCAAGTAAGTTTAGTCTCTCCTTTTCCTTCATAACTTGAAAAGTTTCCCTTCACATCTACACTAAAACACCCTCAGTCACAATTTTAGATCACATTTACTTCTTACCCAGAGGGCACAAATAATGACCATGCTTTGTCCTTGGGACACCCTCCTACAACAGTGGCCTGCAGCGATCTGCTGACCCTTCTCCCCTCCGTTGTCTTTTCAGGAAAAAAACAGTTTATTCAATTTTAATTCCCTGACCCTGCTTTCAAGACTAAGGAACAATACTCATGAAAATAGCAATGGAAAAAGAACATAGGGCTCATGGTGAAGAAGTGATGACGTGAGCTCCAAGCACTGTTCTGTGACAAAGATCTGATCTGTTTGTTGAAAATGCTAACAGGAGAATAGGAGATAAACCTGCTCTGTCTACAGCTCTAGTTTCTGCATTTGAAAGGAGGACACTGACAAAAAGATACTTGGGAATAGAAAATACATCTCTTTCTGGGTGATCTGTTTCACTGTTAGAGACACTTGCCTTGTTTCTGATTTGAATTAATCTGGATTCACTTCCCAGCAACTGCTTCTCATTCTGTCTTTCTCAGCTAGATTAAAACACCTTTTAGTACCCTGTGCTTTCTCTCCGTGAAAATACTCATCTTGGCAACCCTTCTACCAAAGGGAACTGTTTCATAAAGATGTAAGTAAATCCCCATGGCCGCCCTTCTGCATCTATAGCCCACTGGGTAACTTCTCGTCACTTACATTCTATAACCAGGTGCAAGATTCCTCAGCTTGTTCACATTCTGCGAGTCCCAACTCCAATGTCGCAAAGCGAGCAGGCCAAGAGCTGAGCTGACAGTCAGCAGACTCTTCACCCTTTTCTCACCTCTTCTTTCCACCAGCTCTGCCCAGAGAAGCACTGGTGCTTTTCACTGCTGCTACACTAAAACCTTTCGGGTAACATAACCCTTCCTCTCTTCCCAGCATTACTATCTCTCCCTTTCACTTCAATTTGATGGAAGTCACAGTAAGGGAGAAAAGAAAAACCTTGCCTAGTTCCAAAGCATATTTTCAAGCTCCAGAAGCCTGTCACACTCAGCTGTACACTACACATTTAATGAATGACTTAGACCAATGGCACAATAGGAGCAAGGCAAGGAACCCACACCATGAGTATTTGTGCAACACAGGTACTACCCATCTCCATGAACACCCACAACTGAGTGCTGAGGGCATTATTCCCCAAGGGGAAAACTGGAATCCCAAATTCTTGTCCAGCTGGGAATCACATGGAGCAGGGCTTTGTCTCCATCGCCTGCAGCGGGGTTTCTCTCATCTCCTTTGGGAAACAGCTTTGACCGCACCTGCCTACTCCGTTTCCCTCTCCATCTCCTCAGGGATGTTTCAATTCGTGCACATGAGCTTGTGCCTGAAAAGACTGACTTGAAATTATTTGTATTTGTCACCTAAAAATGCTGAAGCAAATTTCCCCCCTCAGTTCCTCCAGTGGAGGAATGAATAACACATTGCTTCATTCTCTGATCCACATAGAGAAGAAAACATTTCCTTTAGAAAAAAACCCCACAAGATTACTAAGTAACAGTTATTTTCCTAATTAACTGTACAATATCTTCATTTTTTTCCTCTTTATATTATTGAAAATAAGGTTAGGGCGGAGAAATGCTTTTCTGCTTTAATGACATCTGGTACCAGCAATTTGCAGTTATTTTGACTGGTACAGTACTTAAATTAGTAACAACACATAAAACTCAGTGAGCTAATAGCATTCTGTGGCAGCAAGAAACACACTTTGTCAAGATTATATTTCCACAGGACCAGATTAATTTAATTACAATTAATATTTTTTTTAGAAAATGGCACCAACAGACATGCAAGGCAAATAATTTGCGTATAAATTACTCCCACTCCTGCTCTAGATGTTATCAGCTCCAAAAAGCCACTTACGACTATGTGAATTCTCTGTCACTCTCCATCATCATCTGTGAAAACGTGGGCAAAGTTTTGTCGAAATACTATCCATCTTTTGCAAATACCATGTGGCTGATATTTCCTCAGAGGCTGCAGACTGGGCAGAAAGAAAGCAGCATTTGCTGTAACAAATGTCGATATTCGTTCTTGGCAAGACACCCCTTCCTCAGATAAGGGTTTTTAAGAAACCTCATGGATCTACATTATCAGAAACAGCATCCGCATGAAATTATTTTGGTAAGGGTTCTTCGGAATAAATGTAAGAAAATTCAAGGGTTTATTATAAAAAAAAACCTGGAGATGTGGACCCTCAGTGCAAACCAGCACTTGCGCTGGCAGCAGAGACAACAGCCCTGGGGATCTGCAGCCTGTGACCGGGATTCCCTCCTTTCCATCCCGCCCCGGGTGCTCCACCTAAGCTCAAACCCAGGCCTTCAGGCCCAGCCGGCCTTGTGTCACTGCTGTCCCTGTCCCCAACTCTGTCCCCGAGTTCAGGTCTGGATTTCTGGGACTGACTTCAGACCCAGTTGTTGCCTTCTCTTTCCAGCTCTGCTCCCCCAGCCCAGGCTTGTCCTCCTCTTCCTGCTCCCTGACACAGGAACACTTTTCCCACACTTAAGACATGCAAAAGAACACTCTCTCATGGGGGTTCCCATGTGAGAAGTCAGCTCACATTGTCACACACAGGCTTTTGCTCAAAGACTGTTTGAACCAGTTACTTCACGCAGGATGCACAGTATGTTTGAGGGTCTTTCTAGTTAAACCCAATTAAAAGATGTTAAAGAAATAGTCTGAGAGGGGCAAAAAGGGCAAACAGACACATACATATCATATGGCTGTATGAGCCTTTGAAGAAGGGATTTCCTATGTCATTTACGTGCTCTTTTCCTGTTCTCAGTCTTCTTTCCATCACATTTTAAACAAGATGAACTCCTTTTCCTACCTTAATCTGCCTACTAAGTTCACATTTGCAAAGTACCTCTGGTCTAAACTTCTTTTAGGGATCTAAATTAGCACTTTAAAGGCCCCCGCAGGTGAACTGACAATACCTCATGACAGCTCTTCCTTGCTATCGTGCCAAATGTCTGTATTATTAATGCTGCAGATACCTCTACTTCAAAGAATTCTAGGATGCTTCAAGGAGCCAAGTCTCATGTACACACCTGAAACACTTTCATGGTGCTTTATACATAGTTGAGCAATATTAACTGGAAGGGGCTTCCTAATATTCTGGACATTCAAATTTCAGAAGAAAACAGAATTCATACCACATAAAATTGCAAGTTAGATTCCATCATCGGGCCTGTTGCTTGAGGGAGCATGCAAAGCAGAATCAGGAAAAGGAACTCCAGAGATATCAACTTGAACAAATTAAAATTCAGGCAGGTAACAAGCACAGCACCTCCTGAGCCGGATTTTGCATTCAGAGAAGCACAGCCTAAAAGGGATTTTCAGGTTCATATATAGGATTTTAACGTGGGAAATAAGAGTTACACACTACAAAGCTGGATGAATTCCTGTGATCCCTTATTCAACAGAGATTCATAATCACTTCTCGTATCCTGTATTTTACTCTTTTGTAGAAAAAAATCAAGAAGATGAATGCTTGAAGAGCATAATCTCTTCTTGTAGAAGTTACTCAGTGATTCACGGGAAGCCAAGTTGGAGATTAACACATGATGAACACAATTATCTTCTCCAGCATGTCTGTAATCTAAGATCATTCATTTCATACTCAATTGCCCAATTGTTGTGATACCACATTATTAAGAATATTTTGCCAACAGAAAATAATGAGAGGAAACCAGAGTTCCTCTGAGAAACTCTTAAATTTAAGCACCTAATTAAGTGATGTACCCTTCAAATCTGCAGAGAACAAAGGTTTCTATCACTTGGAAACACAGCCTGCAATAAACCCCAATGATCTGTAAGGCCTAGTGCTGGTTTTACTATCAGTACCCCTGCCCCCTTAGAGGAAAAGGCAAGTTTTAATAAAATGCAAATAAGAATGAAGTGACCAGCTTTTCCCCATCAAAGTAGCAGCACAGGCAGCTGGAGAGTGTCTTGGCATGGTAATAATTGCTTCTCTCCCCTAAGCCCCTGTATTACACAGCTCTGTCTCCACTTGGGTTGGAGAAAAAACATGGAGAAAAATACCATTTTGGAAAAACTTGGTAACATTTGCCCCTCTCTGCTTACATCTGATTTATGTTTGATGAACACTTTCATTTTGTCTTCAAGCTTCAACTCCACCACTGCCTGATCACTTACCTCACTTCTGCTTTTCGATGCATAAGACATGAGTAAATACCAGTATTCCTTTAAAGATCCACATCTGTTCTATAAACTGAGATTACAACCTATAGTTAATATTTTAACATAAAGAAATCCAGCCTAATAAATTGGGACCAGTATACACTTATGTTGAGCTTCAATTGCTTATCCTATTAAGACAGTCCACATTTGCTATAGCACAAATGTAGTCATTTTCTGTCAATGAGCCTCCTACTACCTACAGATCACTGTTAGCCCTCCCCTCAGCTCGGTGCTCTCTGTTATGAGTTGCAGCTATTCAGCAGGCTCCAGAGCACACAAACCGCACCTTATCACCAGGACTTCTATTCAATCAAGCCAAAAGCAGCTCTGATGCCCCAGAGACATGAACATAGAATCCCAGAATTATAGAATTGTCTAGGTTGGAAGGGACCTTTATCATCATCTAGTCCAACCATCAATCTAACCCTGATGAAAACCCATCACTGAACCATGTCACTGAGCCCTACGTCAGCCAGTCTTTTAAATACCTCCAAGGATGGGGAGCCTCAACCAGTCCCCTGGGCAGACCATTATCAAGTCGTAATAACCCTTTCAGTGTAAAATGTTCCCTGATATCCAATCTGAACCTCCCCTGGCACAACTTGAAGCCATTTCCTCTTGTCCCATGGCCTGTAACTTGGGAGAAGAGACTGAACTCCCCTGGCTACACCCTCCTTTCAGGGAGCTGGAGAGAGTGAGAAGGTCCCCCCTCAGCATCCTTTTCTCCAGGCTGAACTCAGCTCTCTCAGCCTCTGCTCACAAGTCTTACTCTCCAGACCTCTCACCAGCTTTCTTGCCCTTCTCAGGACCCCTCACCAGCCCCTCAATGTCCTTTTTGTGGGAAAGGGCCCAAAACTGGACACAGCACTCGAGCTGGGGCCTCACCAGTGCCAAGTAGAGGGGGATGATCACCTCCTGAGTCCTACTCCCCACGCTGTTCCTGATACAGGGCAGGATGCTGGTGGCTTTCTTGGCCCTCCGGGCACACTGCTGGCTCGTGTTCAGCCCACAGTGGATCAACAGCCCCCATTAGGCATCCTGTCTAAACCACCACCACTGACCAGGCAGGTGCTCTCCAGGCTAAAGCAGGCAGAGAATTTACTTGCTTCCACCCTCACATGTGTAGGTTACAATATGCAAATCACAATCCTTGATGAAGAGGTTTAAGCTAAAAAAAAAAAAACATGTTCAATGTAGATTAGATGAAAAAGTTTTCCTATAGG
This sequence comes from Nycticryphes semicollaris, assembly GCA_013400055.1. NCBI lineage: Eukaryota > Metazoa > Chordata > Aves > Charadriiformes > Rostratulidae > Nycticryphes > Nycticryphes semicollaris. The sequence continues at coordinate 331,570 of VXBJ01007101.1, forward strand.
CTTTAAAACAAGTATTCCATTCCTTTACAGCCCTGTGTTAGTTTTTGTGGCCAAGGAAGCACAACGCTAATCACAGTGGCTGTGAAATACAAGGAAGTGATGCTCCACAACAGCCATGTGCACCACTGAGGCTCCACATGTTGTCCAGAAAAAAAACAACCATACTTTGTGGACAACGCTTTTCCGTGTGGATTTTGCATTTTCCAGCAAGAAGCTGACAAAGCCGAGCCACGTTCCCCCCAGACTCCCAGGCTGAATGTTAGAAAAGGTTGTAGAGACCTCACATTTGGCAGCTATTGCTCCCTGCCATTTCCCAATGGCCCTCTCCCCACACTCAGGTTTAGCCCTACAGCACCACTCCCTCCCCTCTGTGCTGGTCCTGACACCAGTCTCACCTCCCCAGGAGCCAGTCCAGCTCCCCAGCCCAGCAGAAAAATATAGGTTTGCTGAGCCTTCTCACACTTCAAAGAGGCTGCCATGGCTGACAGCAGATGTGACAGGAGCAGGCACTCAGGAAAGGGACAGAGTGGGACCCTCGCTCTCAATTGGCACCTTATTACGTACGTGCAGTTCAGCCAAAACAGATATTGATGCTTATGCACAGGAAAAAAAAAAAATCTGATGCCCCCACACAGTAACAAATAAAAGCTGAGCATATACCAAGAGGTTACAGCTATGCATGTAACCCCTCTGCAGAATAAGGTGAAATTAGAAGGTAAGAGCTTTTTAAATTAAAAAAAAAAAGAAGTTGCAAAAAATCCCATTTGATTTCAAATAGTTCTTATTTCTAGTAATTGTATTACCTTTAGCAGCTGAACAAAACCCATAATAATGTTCTCTCTAGAGGAAACAAAAATAAAAATAAACCCACAAAAACTTTCTACAGAAGCTACAAGACTATCTATTGAAAAACACTGGCCACAGAAATCTCACCAGCAAGCTCTCTCTGTACAAAGATTTTTACATGTAAACAATGCACTCACCTTGTAAAAGCATCATTTTTCTTTTATAAATACGCATACAAATTATTCATATTCTTACATACCAGCCAGCTCGATGCATTCACATCACCAACATGCCAAGATGGCTCACTTTTATAAAGACAGAGAACAAAAGAGAACAATAGAACTTAATTGCTTTACAAATGGCTTTATGGAGTAATTATATCATTAGTCCTGAGTGGTTCCCACTTCCAAGCGCTCTGTAATCTTTTGAATAGACTTCTGTTAGGAACTAAGTGGATATTCACTGGAGAAAAAAAAACTTGTGTAGTGGAGAGCATATGACTTTACTGCAGTCCCACAGGGCTCCTGGGAAAGAAGTGGTTTCCTGCCCCATTGCCTGTGAGAGAGCCAGGAGGAACCCTGACAGCTGCTTCTGTGTACCAGCTTCTCCCAAGGCTTCATACCTTGAGTTTTGTCTGCTGTGACGCAGTCATTTGTGAGCAGAGGACTTCCTCACAGCCTGCCTACTAACCACAGCTAAGATAAGTCCCAAAAGGCCAATAGGACACAGGCACCAAACCTTCTTTACAGGCGGGATGTACTCCAGGCCCATCACTGACAACTTCCCTGGATCCTGCAGCCATCCCTGCAGGAATGTATGCCCACATCTCCCTGCGTGTCCACTTCCCCCTTACACTTCAGCTGTGGGCCAGATCATCTGCAACAGTGTTAGCACATGTCAGGGGTTATAACAAACACATCTGCAGCTACTGTGACCATCTGCTACCTGCAAGTCAACTACATCACAAGCAAAACACATCTGAATAGCCAAGGAAATAAGTTGCTCAACACCTGCTCCCTCTTAAAACATTTACTTCTACAAGACCGTTTTCCCCCCAACACCACTAGCTGTAAAGCAACACCTTGACATGAATTATTTCTATTTCTCAGTACCCTTGCTCTTAAGAATGTTAACTTTTCAGCTTGATACTTGGAATAAAAGTCCCATTTCGCTTGTCGGGACAGGTCGACAGCTGCTGATGCTGTGTCTGACTCACAATACACCTCGTTTCCTTTGCTTCTCTTTCCTCCCACATGCAGAACCCATTAGTTAATACACCCGCACAGGTTACCCTTTTTTGTACAGGTAGACAAGACAAGAATAAACATCTTATTATTAAAGTAACATGGGTGCTGTTACTGTGAACAATTACACAGGCCAGTCATGCCAGCACTGAAAGCAAAACGCTCAAATTCCCTGGCAATTATTCAGTGCACAGATAAGAACGTCTTCAGGTTCCAGTTCTATCTCCTGGAGCTGTCTTTGTCAGAGAGATTGCAGTTAGTACCTTGTTTCAACAAAAGAACCACATTAATCATGTGCAGCTCTCCATGACAGAACAGCCAAATGTAATAATAAGCTGCATTTTACAATCCCCTATTAAAAATTATAAGCTATACACTCTTCAGGAGTTGTTTGCTTTAAAAAGAAGAGAGCAAGATTAATTTGCATACAAATAATTTCTGGAGCGAATACAGATATCACAGAAGGGTGAAGGGTCCTCCAGAGATCATCTAGTCCCACCCTCTGCTGAAGGAGGGTCAGTAGGTGGTGGCCCAGGACCCTGTTCAGTCAGGTTTTGGCTATCTCCAAGGACACATCCTTGCTTCTTTCACTGGGGAGCTCAGAACTGGACACAGCCCTCTCACCAGTGCAGTGCAGACAGGGAGGATCATCTCCCTCAACTTTCTGGCTACACTCTTCCTAAAGCAGTCCCAGTCACACTGGTCACCTTTGCTGGCTCATACTTAACTTCTGGTCCACAAGCATCCTCAAGGTATCTTCTGCCAAGTTGTTTTCCTGCCTGTCAGTCCTCAGTCTATGTAATACCGGGGTTTGTCTCTTCCCTGTTGCAGGACTTTGCACTCCTGTTCTGAACTTCATGAGGGTCCCACTGGCCCATTTCTCCAGCTTGTTAACATCTTTTCAAGTGGCATCACAACCATTCCTCCCAGTTATATACAATCTCATGCTTGGTGAAGGTGCACTCTGTCACACCATCTACATCATTAATGACGATGTTAAAACAGTATCATCCCAGTATCACCCAACCCTGCTTCCAGCTCGTGTGTGCTTTTTGTTTGAGTTTGGTCAGGAGTTCCATATTCATCCATGCAGGTCTCCTGCTACATGTGCTCAATTTCCTGTTCATCCAGGTGGCCCATGCTTGAGCTTGGAGGAAATAATCCTCGGAAAATAACCACAAGCAGGCCAAAGTCTGCTTTCCTGACTCTCACCGTTACAATACTACTATTCGCCTTGTGTTTTTCCCTCAGGATCCTCACCTCCAGCATCTCAAGCTTGATGTCTCCAAGGTCACCTCCCAAACTCACATGCCCAACCATTTCTTCCTTTTTTGCACGCATGAGGTCCAGCATAGCACCTCCCACTGTCAGCTCCTTAATCATCTTTGTCAGGAAGTTTTCAACAATGCTCCTCAGATACACCCTGGATCACTTGTGCCCTACCAGGTTGCCTTTCCAGCAGATATTGAGGTGGTTAGAGCTCCTTCCTCATGAGGACCAGGGCCTCCAAACATGAGTTTTCTTCCAGCTGTCTGAAGAAGGCTTGATCTATTTCTTCTTCCTAATCAGACAGTCCATGGCAGACACCCATGACAATACTGCCTGTGTTGCGCGCCTGCTAATCTTGACCTGCACACTCTCCACTGCTCATTGTCCACCTCAAAGCAAAATTCCATTCATTCCTCATTTCATGCCCTCTCACATAAAGGGTAACTCTTTCTTGACACCCCCAGCCTGACCCTCCTAAAGGGGCTTGTACCATTCCTTGCAGCAGTCTGGTTGTGTGGGAATCTCAGTGCAGCTCTGTGATCCCAGTAAAGCTACCTACCTAATTCCCAGCAGAGAGAGAGAGAGAGCACCTCCCCCATCATGCTGTCCTCTCACCAATACTTTATATGTCTGTTAAAGTCATTTTTACAGCAATTAAATAAGACCCCTGGGGTATATTTCCCTCAATCACTTTGATCACAGACTAAAAATGCCTCTCATGCACTGCTTAATACAGCTTGTACCTGACAGGTATGAACAGAGCCATTACATTGTCACATTCAATCCTCTGAAGCCAGTAATGTAGCACAGCATGAGTGACAGTGTCAAAGGCTTAGTAAGGTTCAGGGGATGAAGCACAGGAAGGTTAAGGTGAAAAAAAACCTCGACATTTTGGGGAGAAATGAGCTGAATCACCGTTTGCACAGGTCCAGACAGCAATACACAGAAATGCACATCAAGCAATCACTCAGGCTACAGACTTAACCAGGATTTCATTCCAGCAAACTTGATTGACTGTTGTGCAGACAAGGTATTTTTACCATGCCATAATTAAATGACACCCGAGCAATCCCTGGAAAATTTCTAGTATTGTGGTTTGTTCCCCCTCCTGCTGACAGAACAAGCACCAACTGTATTATCTCTGGCTTCTATGAGAGCAGGAGTTAGCAAGTTACCCTGAAGGTCTACATCTCTCGGAGTTTATCCAGAGGGAATGGAACCATATGAAAGCTAGGAAATAACCTACTTGGTAATTATAATTAATAGCATTTGCCTCTTACTGTGAGCTTTACATTTCTTAAATGTTTTCCAAACCCTAATTAGTTACTAAGGTAGGGAGGGGAAAAAAAAGTGTTATTGCATTATGTAGAAAAACAAGTGTGCTGTGATATGCGTAGGTACTTGGGTGTCTTATACTCACTTTTACCTGAGCCTTTCCAGACATGGTGGTACATGTGGTTGAGGTTGTTCTCAGAGTTTTAATTAGCCAAGTAAATGCCTTGAAAAAAGGCTGAGAATCCTAGAAACCACTAGAAATACCAAAATTAACACTACTGCTTTTCACCAAACTACCACTGTTCTCTGCCAGCATAACAGAAAGAGGAAATACAGTTAGCAGCTCACAGGACTTCCAAGGGAAAATTTCATGGACTTCTACTTATTTCTGACCAAAAAAAAAAACCCCTGACCCATGCTCAATGAAACAGCCTGAAGAGGAAAGCTTGTATCATTACCCCTCATTACAAATGTATTTTTACTATTTTGGCACTCATACCTCCTCCAAACACATCTCACCATTCTTCAAAGCTTTCTTATTCATCTTTGCATAGATTAGCTCAATTTACATCTTGTGAAGAGTCCTATTTTCTCTGTGAAGCTACTATGAAATCTTCTCAGAATTATCTTCCCAGTCTAAGTTGGTTATGACTGTTATAACCCCAAGTAAGACATGTTTAGACAGCAAATGTGAGGCCTGCTGCAGAACTTAATCTTCCAGATGCCCAAAGAACTTAATCTAAATTCAGGTAGTGCTTCAAAAGCTTCCATAAGAGAATTAAACTGTGATACTTAAAATCGCAAAAGAAGTTTCCACCCAGAGCTATTCGCCCGGATTCTTCAACAAGGTGGAAGCTCAGAAACCAAAGTGCAGATAGCGTTTTGTTCATTGTCACAGCATCAGTTCAGACAATGATAAATGTGAAAGACTTTTTAAGCACACTTTCCAACTGCATCAGGACAGAACTAGGGACACTCACTATCCCCCGTCCACCTAAAGTCTTCATCTTTGCCCTCAAGAATTCTTTGCAAAAAATTTGTTTCCAAGCTTAACATCAGGGTATGGTTTACTTTTGTAACTGTCATTTTACTATAGACATTGAATTTGGAAATTCAATTAAAAATTCAATACTTCAAGCTTAGTCTCATTAGTTTTCGTCTTGCCTGACAATCTGAAGAAAATGAAATCCTAAACTGTCATTTAAAAACAGAAAGAGAATTGGTTTAATTTAACAAAGTCACTTTAGAGGAGGACAGTTGTGTCTGACTCATATTTTTAAGGACTTCATGCGCTAAGCATTTCAACGCCTTACTTTGTATAGGACTGTCCAAGCCTGAATTCTAATTTTATCCTTTTGCTCATCTTGTAAGAAAACGTTTTGGTCAAACTGACAAGCAATGGCTGCTTCTGCTGCATTTAACCTGGGGAGCCAGAGGTGACTCAAGATGCCATTATGACTTGCAGAACCCTTAGTTTAGTTCCCTGACTCATGAGGTTCTTTGGGAAGTTAAAGAAATCACAGAGATCAGCTCCCTAAAATCCTGAAGGCTTAAGTGCAATAGAAAGCCTTTAACATTTTGAGATAGTTAAATAAAAATGCAAAAAGAAAGAGTAGAGAGGTTTTGCAGCTTCTGAGGCATTCTCTACATCTTCTGGTAATTATCCACCTTTACAAGTCTTGCTCTGCATTCTCTGTTTGCCAACAACTTGAGGCTGTAAACATCTCCCTTTGCGGATGCAGCTGGGAGGATGAAGTGCAAAGCTATTAGAGTGCTGAAGAACATGAGTGCCCAAAACCAAAACGGGCTGCTTCTTATCACCAAGCACAGACTGCCCCCAAAGTATCTTTCTTGATCCCCAAATGGATGAATTATTATTGAAATACTGCTGCCTCTCCTGAGCACAAACACAGAGCAGCGCTCGGCCCCGTACAGATTAAATAGCACACGGCTTGCTGCTACCAAGGCCTGTGTTTCAACCACTGGGAAGTTGGGAGATCTTCCCAGCTGAAGTCCAGTCCTGTCTTTTTATAACTAAATGCCAGAGAACCCCAAATCACTCCCTGCCCCGCAGTGCTTGCCTCAGCTGTGAGAGGGGCCTGCACTCAAGTCAACGGTGACACCGTTGAACAAGGCCACGCTCCAAGCAGTTTGCATTAGCAATGGGACACTGAGCTCCCCTCCAGTTCTACCTGCGAGTCAGCAGTGACAGAAGCTGATGGGATTACTAAAAAGCCGAGTGCTACAGCTTCCAGGAGTGAGCCAGCAAATCAGGTCATCATCGAGCAACAGAAATTCTTGAATAAGGGCAGCACCTGGATCTATTTCCGTACAGTGTTACTCACCCAACCCAGCAAAGCGCCAGGTCACCGACTGCTGAACCTGCCAGGGCATACCCAGGAAAGGACCACACTCACATCTGCCTCCTTTCTTACACCCTTTCCCTAAGCGTCTGCTACTCACCACTCCCCAACAGATCCTGGGAATCCTGTCTATCCTAACAGAGATACCAGCGTGTTCTAAACCACACCCAAGACAAGAGGGCTGCTCAGTTTTTTTACAGACTCTCATGCACAAAGATTAAGGGCAAATTAAACAAACTGAGCCCAATACCTCTGTTCTACCTCATACAAAAATCTCTTTGCACATGATCCAACAACAGAAAATGGCACTTTAAGCTGTTTCACAAAGGAAACTCTCGTAAAAGTCTCTCTTTCAATATCTTGTCAAAATCAGCATGCTCTGTGACTAGAGGACTGTCAGGGTGATCTATAGCCCCTAGCTAGCACTGTAATATAAGCTAAATTGCCCGAGTCACAAGCAATGATAGAGTCATTCTACAGGAAATTGGAAATCAATTCTTGTCATCACTGTACATAACTCCTTTATCAGAGTTCCAGTTCACCAGTGTAATGCAAGGTAAAGAAGCTGGGAACTGACAATCATGACAAGTCGAACAGTCACACACACACATACATAAGTGCAGAAGTTCTGGTTTTGGAAGAGCACTTTACATATGGTATGTGACAGCTGAGAGCTTCCTGACTGGGTAAAATAGCGAAGGTTAATGGTGGTCACACACCAGTGAGCAGAAAAACCTGCATCATGTTACTTTAGGAGGATATACGTACCCAGGGCTTGAGCCTGAAAATTGAGGCCACAGCCAGTAGAGTGTTCTTTGTGCAGTGAGGCCTGGCAGAAAAGAAGGGACAAACTCCTAAATCTCACACTGGAAGTCTTTCAGACTGGTACTGGGAGGGAGATTCCCTCAAAATCATGATCAAGATGTTTCAGGATCAGTATTATCAGTGTCAGCAAGCTTATGAGTAAGTTTTGGTCTCTGCACTGCTTTTGGTCAGGAACCAGTTGTTCAAATCAAGTGGCTAAGTCAGCTTTTGTTACTGAGAAGGAGATTTTAGAACTAAGGAAGGAACCAAAAGCTTGATTTTTTAAAAGCCAGGAGGAAAGAAAAAAAAAAAAAAAAAACCACAAACAAAACACACTGTTGTTCTTAGAGCATTAGTCACTCAGTCCCCTTTCTGGCAGCAACATTATTCTGCATATATGCCCTACTGTGCCTCATTTTACCTCGACTCACCACCTACACTCATTAAATTGCAGAACTAAAATTGCATCTATTTTGAAACAATTGAAGAAAATTCTCTGTAAATCAAACCCAAACGTTTTCTATTTCCACTTCCTAAACCATCCTGCACAAAAGCAAACTCGTGAAGCTTCCAAATACATAGAAGAAAACCATAGCCATTTCTTTACACAAACTCACTTCCAACTACTTAACGCTGACAATCCGGGATGCAGGAATACAATCAGCACAGGCAGAGTCCAGCACAGCATCTTTCTCATCCTAATGCAAAAGCACCAACCTAAAATAAGAACTCCATTCAAAATATAAATTCAAATAGAGATCTTATACAAAAGGTTCTCTGTAAGTGTCAGAAATGACTCTCTGACCTATTTGGGAGAAAGTAGTTTCTTCAAGCAACAAAATGTGTCCAGTTCTGGGCTCCCCAGTTCAGGAAGGACAGGGAACTGCTGGAGAGGGTACAGCAAAGGGCTACAGAGATGATGAGGGGCCTGGAGCATCTCTCTATGAAGAAAGGCTGAGGGACTTGGGTCTTTTTAGTCTGGAGAAGAGAAGGCTGAGGGGGGATCTCATCAACACCTAAAAATACTCCAAGGGTGGGTGTCAGGAGGAAGGGGCCAGTCCTTTTCTAGTGGTGCCCAGTGACAGGACAAGAGGGAACGGGCACAAATTTGAACAGAAGAAGTTCCATCTAAACAGGAGGAGAAATTTCTTTCTTTTGAGGGTGGCAGAGCCCAGAGAGGGGGTGGAATCTGTCTCTGGAGACATCCAAAACCCTCCTGGATTCGTTCCTGTGGGACCTGCTCTGGGTGACCCTGCTCTGGAAGGGGGTTGGACTGAATGGTATCCAGAGGTCCTTCCATCCCCAACCATTCTGTGATTCTGCTATTAGACAAACATTGAAGATGAAAAGAACAGCCCTCTTCCATTAAGCAGAACACCAAGCATGAAGGAAACAAGCCAATCCCCCCAAGCAAGTGGCCCACCCATCCCCACAATGACCCACAAAGCCTGGGATGGGCTACAGAGGGGCTGGTCATGCTCTGAAAGCTCCAAATCTGCACTGGCTGCAACAACGCCTGGCATTAATCAGGCCAGCAGAGACCCAACAGGCCATCAGAAAACAACCAAGAAACTCAATGCAAACGAAACATCATCTTGTGTTAATTAGCTGAACTTAGTTTACATCAGCCACTGACCTTTTTATCTTCACAGCCCTACACCATTCCAAGTAGGAGACAGTTTATATAGTTGAAACTACTTCTGGGCAAAAACTCATTCATAATCAACTTCCGAGGTGTACAAATACTTTTCAGCTCTTCTGCTCTGCTATTCATAAAGATGCTCATTTTCATATTTTATGCAGACAGTAGTTGAGAAATGCTTTTTTTTTAAGTGGTGGAAGAGTTGCAAAATATAAATAATTTCTAAAAAAAAATACACCCTTTTTTTTTTTAAAACAAGTTGAAATCCACAATATCGCAGAAAGACACCCTGACAAAATCTTACTTGTGTTTAAATACACCATCCACCCTTAATGATATTCCATTATTCACTAAAATTACAAAATTAATCTGGTAGATAGAAATTTAGTCAGACATTTGTTTGTTTAACATCATTGCACAGTTTTGAAGCCATGAACCAAAGGAAAGGGGCTTTTAATTAAAGGCATGCTGAATGAGAAGGGCATGAAAGCGTAACATTTAATTTGCAGAGAATAGTTACACCAAATGTATTCCTTGGTGGCAAAGCCAGCCTGAGAAATTCCTGCTCCACTCCATCTCTCCCTTCTTGTCCCACTAAATGCTACAGTTTTCTGCTCGTCCCTTCGGTTGTGTGGACAGAACTGCATGTTGTGAGGTAAGGTCTGGGATGTCATTCACTGTCCCTGCAACAGTATTGGAATTCTTTTAATTGCTTCCAGCCCCAGAAACATCCCACTGTGAAGGCAGCAAACGCTGACCTGGAAACAGAAGTGATTTGATATGCATAAAACATCACTCAATGATCAGTGTCCATAACGTACCACTGCACTAATATCATCCCAGTTTGTCCCCTCATGGGCTGGCACATGGTACTAACCAATGAATCCAATATGATGCAGTTTGTTCTACCCCAGCATTTCCCAAGTCACTGCCTTCCTAGAGCTCACATTTGAATACACTGGCTTTGAAAGGGTCAACACAAAATTCACCCCAGTCCATTCCCAGGGTGACACTCCCAGGTTCAGAAATGCAGGCTGTCATCTTCTCTGATGGTTCACACCTTTTCTTCTGACAGTCCAAGTCAAACTGGAAGTCCCAACAAAGACTTCAAGCATCACAGAAAGATGTGCAATGTTTGCACCACTGAGGAAGAGTGGCCAGTTCAAACTAGAGACTTTGCACCAGACGACATTTCATCCTTGGCCTGCGCTCTCACACAAACACAAAGAACATCCTCAGCTACTAAAAAGCACCAAGGTTAAAGAACTGGTAAGTGGTGATTCTAGAAAACCTGCAGAGGTCCATCAAAAAATTAAAAATTAGATGCCAACAGCACAAGGAGACAGAATTGCAATACTGAAAGCACCATTACTTAGGCCAAATACTGTATTTGCAGAGTCCCTCAAAGTCCTTATCATCCCACAGTATGAAGTCCACCTACTGTGAATTCCTAACAGGAAGCCATCAGCATCTGAGCCAGTTGTACTGACTCAGTCAGAGTCCACACATGTTCCAGCTCTTCCCACCACCAGACGTAAGATTATAACCACCTTGCTGTAAGACAAAGGCAGAACAGCAATGCTTGCTACACATATTATTGACAAAGACAGAAGGCACAGAGCGATCCAAAAAGCCTAACGCTGCTAGAATAGAGCTCAGGCAACAGAGGGTTACCACTTACGAAAAACTAACTGAAATAGCAGCCAATGGTGTTAATTATATTCATTATTGAATCCAATCCTCTCCCCTCCTTTCCCCTCTCCAGACTCAGGCTTACTTTACAGTATCAGTTAAAGAACCCAAGAGTGAACTATGCCCAACAAAAGTTTTGCAAGCCATGAATCTTTTCCATAACAGCCATCACAACCATGGGAAAGTACTTTATAGCTGCAATAATCCCCTTTAAAGGAGATTACCAAAGTTAACAGCCATGATTGAACAGTAACTGGTCCCAGCTTTGTTTCAGTCCTTAATTTAGACACTTTGTTAACTGCTAGTTATTGCTGAAGCACAGTGCATTTTGTTTGGTAAATCATTTTAAAGAGCGTTTCTCCGTATATTAAAAGGCCTCTAAGAGAGGTTAGGAAAACCAATAAACTTAAAAGTATGAAAAGCTACAAACGCAGAGATCTTTTATCAATGCACAGCATTGTAGTGAGACACATCCCGACGTGAAAAAGTAATTTGCATGTTTACTGATGCATTGTGGATATTTGTTCAAAGCCTTTAACATAAGCTGTTAGTTACGCAGCACTGATTCATTTAAGTTCTGATGATTTCTCAAAGTTTTAATTAGTTCTGAGAAAATGTTTTATGTAGAAGTCACAAGTCACTGTGAAGTAGACCTTCCCCTCCCTTCTTCCTGTGATTCAAAACCTCATGGGAAAAGGCCTGCATATTAGACTTGGGCAGAGAATGGTAACACTCCTGAAACAGAAAGCAGCAGCACTTCCCTGGCTGCCACACAGCACCCTGTGGTTTTTAGCACCCAAGGTACTTTACAAAGACAGCACATTTATCTGCATTTTGCAGATGAACCCGAGCTGCAGAGCAATAATGTCATTTCCTATGCACGGATAGTTGTGGCAACATCAAGGAAAAAAAGAAGGGGGGGGGGGAAGATTGACAGCAAAGGTTTTCTGAATGTCAGCACAGCACAGCTGTGGCAGTACAGAGTCTGGCAGGATGAACATGGGGCTTGTGAAGCCCCTGCTGGAACCCACAGCCCATGTTTCCATCACCATGGAGCCCTGCCAGGCAGAAGGACAGAGGTTCACATTCATCCAGACCTGTTGGTCTCAAAACAGCTGGTTTGCTGCCTCCAGCTCTTGGTACCTCCTAACTCTGCATTCAGTCCCGCAAGATGACTAAGGAAACCCCAGTCAATTGGAAGTGGACCAAGTGCTGAAGTTCTCAGAGTTCTACAATACTGAATCATGGCTGCAGGTTCCTATTTTTTGCCATCTCACTGCCTTCATTCCAGTGAAGTTCTATGGATAACGCTGAAAGCTGGATTCAGCACGCATGATTTGCTGAGATGAACCTTCTGCAAGCTGCAGTGCATTAGTTGTTTTCTTACTCTGTTATTTTACAAACTGAAGACATTGGAATGCATTCTTAGAATCACAGAATTGTCTAGACTGAAAGGAACCTTTAAGATCATCTAGTCCAACCATCAGCTCTGATAAAACCCATCACTAAACCATGTCTCTAAGCACTACAACAACCCGGCTTTTAAATCCCTCCAAGGATGGTGCCTCGACCACTTCCCTGGACAACCCAGTCCAATGCTTAATAACCATTATGGTGTTGAAATTGTTCCTGATATCCAGTCTGAACCTCCCTTGATGCAACTTGAGGCCATCTTCTCTAGACCTATCACCTGTGACTTGGGAGAAGAGACCGACCCCCCTGGGTACCCCCTCCTTTCAGGGAGTTGGAGAGAGCGAGAAGGTCTCCCCTCAGCCCCCCTTTCTCCAGGCTGAAGACCCCCAGCTCCCATTCTTGTGGCAATTCAGAACTAAAAGAACATTTCTGAAAATTGCACCTACCAGATGAATTAAGTAGAGCAAACTACTCTCCGATGTTTAAGTCTCATAAGTGCACTTCGTACATATGCTTTTACGATCTTCTACAAGATCTCTGACATTTGAGTTACATCTAATTCTTGTTTCTGTTTGCTTTTGTACTTCCACTTTCCACTTCCAGATTGTGTTTAGGACTAAAGCAGCAGAAGAGAGAAAAATAGCTCATGTCTTCTTGTCTGCAGCCTGGTGAGAGGGAAACACAGGATCATCTGGCAAGAAACTGCAATTCTGCAGGAGTTCCATTTCTGCATCAAAACAACTAAAATACTGTAAATGTGCATAAGCAAGTGCCCACGCTTTCAGATGCTGAACTGAACCTCGCTGTTAAAGATAACTATTCTAACAATTCATACATTTTCTCAGTGTGGATATTTAATGATGCTAGAAAGCTGTCAACTGAGGCAAAGTATATCCCACAACAGAAACAAAGAATTTCTTTAATAAGTGTCTGTAAAACTCTTTTTGTCTCAAAATACATATCTTGTGTCAGCCAGAAGAGCAATTATTTACAAAGAACATGCACACTAATTGCATCACTGAATGCATCAGCAACCTCAGTACCTGGGATCAAGACAGAACTCCTCCTGCACCCTTTTTTTTCCCACCCCAAGTTTCTTCAAGCAGTTTCTTCAAGATTTTTTTTGATCTGTCCTGACATGCCTTCTTGCCTGCTACTGTAAGATATTTATTATCAATACAATTCTGGTTTTATTTAAATCACCTGCCCTGTAGTTTCAGAGGTGATTCTTGGATACTGCATTCCCAATCAAATACAGATTATACAAGGCACTTCTCTGGTCCTGTTTATTGTTATGATCATCTAATAAAAAGGGTTTTCTTCTTTATTTCCCAATACTTCCACACCACAACAGTGCACGCTACATTTTATGTATGCTATTTAAATGGCGTAAGTTTTCCTCCCCTCCCCCCCATAAGTGACATAAGCTTAATTCAGATTACAATATGCAGAAAAATGACAGTGTGATCATGGGGTAGTCTATCCTACAATAATCACATCAGTTCAGTCTTTGCCCTATTAGTTTAGGAGGCACCGAAGCGCTCACAGGCTTTTATATCCAAGCTGAACCAGCCTGACTATGCAGACAGCCCTTAGCAGGCATTAAGTATTAGTTCAAAAGTTTTCTGCAGGTTTTTACCTTAAACTGAACTCCCTTTCTCCCATCCCCATCAGCAGGAAATCATTGCTATGACTTCCAGTATGGAATCACATAAAATACCACAACATTGGCAATATTACTGAAAGTGCTACTGTTACATTCCCCAAAGATAACGTTAAGCATTAATGGTTTATCCTTTAGGCCTACTCATATGATTGCCAGCAGACTCTAATTATTGTACTTGTTCCTGGAGCTCCAGCAACCACAATGAACTCTAACTTTGAGGGACATTTCAGCTTATGCTTCTGAAGCACTTCTGATTTCCACGCAGATCCCACAGCAAATGCAGGAGCGCGGCAGAGCAGACTCTGTCTGCTGCTATCGAGTGACACTTGTAAAACCATGCTGGGCAAATACTGTTTGACCTGCAAAGCACTTGCAATAGAGTACATCACCTTAATCGTAAATAAAGATGGCTATAATAATCTGGTCTTCATATTATTTACGGTTCTGGTACTTCTTGGCTGACTGTATGCAAACAGCCTGCCCTTGTGGTTGTGTTCACCAACTTGTGTGTGTGCTCTCAGTGCCATCCTATCAATATGTTTTCAAACAGCCAAGCAACCAAAACACTGCAAATCCACAAATCTAAGCAAAAGGAAGCAAAGGGATGAAAGCCATCACCAGTTTGAAGGAAAACCAGAGAAGGCTCCATGCGATGCTGCTTTGTTACTATAAAACACCCAAAATTTCACAACAGCTATACTGTAACTGAGGAAAACCCACCTGAAGGAAGCATCTTTTGTCCAAGCTCTGAACTCATGAAGACTGACAGTAATGTTATTTGATGAACTAATAAACCAAAAAGCTAAGCTTTCAACAGTTATCCTCTTGGCAGCCTTTCCCTCAGCCATCATAAAGAAAACCCAACTGGACCAAACCATTTGATGGCAAACTTAACTGAGTGTTCCTGCGTCTCTACAGCTGTTAAACTATAACCTTCTGAGCAATTCCCTGGGTACCAGCTGATTCTTTACAGTCCACTTCGGTTCATATACTTCAAACAAGCACTGACTGCTCCCAGACAAACCCCTGAAGACAATTTAAAAGCATTCAGTAGGGATGCAAAAAGCTTAGCTGGGAAACTTCAGTTACCACTGAGGTACCCAAGTACAGTAACACAGGGAGATTGCAATATCTTTAAAATTTTCCACATTCCTCTATCATGCTCTGTGCTCAAGAATCACCAAAAAAACCCCAAAGGTGAAAAAACTACATGTGTACCTGAGCCTCACCTACCTGTTGCCTGTACATACCAAGTCAAAACAATTTAGGTCCTTGCTCTGCTAAAAGCAATGTGAAAGCAATTACTGAATGCCATCACAGGGCTCACAAGCCACTAAAGAAAACACTATCTACTACAATATAATGACACGTGATGGTAGTGAAACCATTCACATTTCCCAACTAGGAGCACACAGATGGTCAACTGTTGAAGTCTGGCTGACGAGCTGCTTGCTAAGGCACTGTAACTCAGGCACTCGGGATCTCAGGAATAAACGCTAAGAGCTCCCACTGAAAACAGTCCAGGAAGCTTGTGTTCCTAATTGCTTTGGATGGTTTTGATTATCAAGCCTCAGTAGGAACTGCATTGCTCTACGGTGCTTCAAAGAAACGGCAAAATGTCTTCTAATGCTCATTGACACCACATGTTGCATCCCATCGCTGTGCCACAACCACCTGCTGATGGTTATTTACTTCTGTGGTACTTAATATGTGACCTGGACTCAATGTGCTGAGGGTTGCAGAGCCTGAGGAAGAGCACCAAACTGGTTTACAGGCCACCTTCCCTCTCCATTTACCGGAGCTGACTGCATGCATGCGCCACAGTAGCACTCAAAAGGTTAAGATTATCCCAAATTTCCCCCAAGAGCTGATGCTGCAGCGCCAGCCATTCTTCTCTGTGGGTCTCGCTCTGCGGAGCAGGAAGCAGTTTTCTTTCCACATCACTGCAAGTCACAGCCAGAAGTCCCAAGTGACGCAGCATTGCAGGGCGAACATCGCTGATGTATCTGGCTACAATGAAAGCTCAATAAAAGCCACGGCAAAAAAATTTATTTATTACAGTGGGGAGAATTTTTGTGAAACCACAGCACCATCATCTGGTAAAACGCCTGCACTGCTTTTTGCCCTCAGGTTAACACCAGATTATTTTGAGTATGAACATTTTAATACCTGTCTCAGCATCTCGTAGTCTTACATTATAAAATAACACATTTCATGTAATTATGTTTAGAATGAAAAAAGGTAATACACTCAGTATCCTTTTACCACTGTTTTCCCCGTCTTTCTAGTGCCAGGTCCATCAATTCTTCCTTTTCCTTAAGTCTCACAGGAGAGGATTTTCAAAAGCAAGAGATCTTCAAGGGAGTTCTGGAAAAAACCCTGATCCAGAAAAAAAAAAA
>VXBJ01007101.1:348164-359825 GCA_013400055.1 Nycticryphes semicollaris
TCAGGGCATGCTCTAGTGGCCAAGATTATTGGTTTGTGGTGGGGTGTTGTGCGTGGGGTTGTGGGTGTGGGGTTTAGTTGGTGGGTGGCTTTTTTGGTTTTGTTTGTTTGGTTTTGGGTGGGGTTTTTTTTTTGTTGTGTTTTTTGTTTTTTTGGGGTGTTTTTTTTTATTGTTTGTTTTTTTTTTTTTTTTTCATGTGGTTGGACTTGATGATCTCAAAGGTCCCTTCCAACCACTAAGATTCTGTGATTCTGTGAAAGATAAGCATAAAACCAACTGTGGGTCAAATTCAGTCTTTTTACAACCTAAAAAGTCTACTGCAAAGGAAGACTGATGGTTGCTTTACTGCATGTTACCTGTACTATTATTATTTTAAAATATTTCTTAACTGTAAAATTAGAGAGACATCCCTGCCCAGTGAAGGTTTAACTCTGCTTCCCTTGCAATCAATTAGGATGTGATGACTGCATCTACTACTTCATTCTCTGAGGCACTCTACAAACCTGCTACAGGAGACCAGCAGAACAGAGCTCCTGCCGAAAAGGAAAGAGCTGAAAGCAGACATTGTTAGCAAGAAGCTGGGAAATAGATGATAAAACCCCTCAGGTCCCGTTGCCCTGAGCACCCTGAGGGACAGGACATGGCACTCACAGCTTGATCCATCACCCTGGCTCCTCAGCCCTCTCTCCCCTCTTCCCCATTCAGACACACACTCTTCACATCCCTATGGTGGGACAAAGAAGCAGCCAGGAAATTTTTTTGTCCTGCATTAACAGAACTTTGAGGAACTACTACCACCCACCCTCCTGTCCTCAGGGTTAACACACCACATGTTCACACTGTGTTCATGGTACTCTTACTTGAGGAGTTAATCCAGATCAGCAGCTCATTGCTCCAGGCACAGTGCACAGTTACTGGTAGTCACACTCCTTTCACCTGTTACAACCCCAACACACAGGAGGGAGTAAGAGATACACCTGCACAGCCAGCACATCCCAGGGTCCTCCACATGCACTGCAGAGGCTGCCTGCTGCTTCCATTCATAGCATCTACTGGGTTGCTGAACACTGCTACTGTGACCCAGCCACTCCCAGCACTGAAGCACACGATGTTCTGATGGATTTAGTAGCCCAGGTCACCACCAGCTTAATGACCTCCCCACAATGCTGGATTCAGTACACACTCCCTCTGCAGTACCCTTACGAATCGTGTATAGCACCAGGGCCTAAACCAGGCACATGTGAAACAGGACCACCAACAGCACTACATCCCCTCCACTGCTATCACAGACAACCCTAACACAGCCCTTTAAAAACCCCATCTCAGTTTGCATCAAAAGTCATCCAAAGGATTTAGACATATCATTTAACTCACCAGTTACTCAACAAGTATGACAAGGCAAAATACAATTTTAGTGGTGAACGATAGCAGCATTCTGGCTTTAGAACATCCTCATAAACAGATTTTAAAAAAAAAAAATCAAACTATTCACATTCTCATGAGTTTGGCAGTAGCATTCATTTTAAGACACAAATCCACCTGGATGCCTCCACTGCATATGAACTAAACTGCTCGTCTCCTCTACTCATGACTTCTGTTGTCCCCTACCACCGCTCCACCTCAAAAAGGTAAGGTTAGCCAATACCTGAGCTTTGCAGGCAACTGCTTGCAAGAGGGGCCCTACAGAGAGCCAGCACCGTACCGAGCTGGAGGCATGAGGGGAAGTAATTTTTCTACAAGTGAGGGAGTCTAGAAGTAGTCTGGACTTTCGGTTGTCCAGTGGCCCATCAGCGACTGAACACCTTGCAATGCAACCACGCTTCAGGGTCCAGTATCTGTCTGGGATGCATTTGAAGTATCAGCTCACCCCAGTTCATGGGTGCTCCTAAAGGCCTGATGAATATGTTAAGCTGTTCAATCTTCCTTTGCTTTTCTTGCCTGCCATACTACCACAACTCCTGCAGAGCAGGGGATGCAGCACAGTGCAATACAGCTCCAGTGAATCGCTGGAAAATTCTGCCCAGGCATCAAGAGCTTGATGAGCCTTAATCACCGAGGACTTGGAGTGATGAGCAGGGACTGCATAACTTTGAGTAGCTAATGAAGTTGCAGTGGGGCATTTACCGAGTGATTTTTAAAGTAAACATCATTGATTTCCTTGCTGCAAAACACAACACTGAAATGATGAATTCAAAAGCGGCTCAGCTACCCGGTCCCACAGGAGCAGCGACACCGAGGACAGTAACCTCATCACTCACTGTGAGCACTGCAATCTCCGTTTTCCACCCAGCTGCTGCCCACAGCTGGATTTAAGGACCATTTCAATGAAGCAAAGCAAGGACTTCAGGACATCAGTCTTCCACCCTGGGTGTGTGCTCAAGACAGCCAGGCTTTTGAACTGATACAGGTGTGAATGTCTCTCATGTTCAGAAGACTCATATGAGGAAGACTCCTTAAAAGTTTTAACAAAGCCAATATGCTACCAGAAGACATTTTTCTCCCTTTGAGAGGCTAGCATTTTCTAATATATAAATAAAACCAAGAAGTAACTGAAAAGTTTACAACCAGCTCCAATTATTATCCTAAAATACTTAACTATCCTAAAATACTTAAGTCCTCTAGGCACCTTGGGGGAAAGTCACAGAATCAGGGAATTGTCAGAGTTGGAAGGGACCTCTGGAGATCACCCAGTCCAACTCCCCTGCTAAAGCAGGGTTGCCCAGAGCACATGGAATCATAGAAACTGCATCCAGGCAGGGCTTGAAGGTCTCCAGAGAAGGGGACTCCACACCCTCCCTGGGCACCCTCTGCCAGGGCTCTGACACCCTCACCCCCAAGAACTTTCTCCTCATATTCCAATGGAACTTCCCCTGTTCCAGCTTGTGCCCGTTGCCCCTCGTCCCGTCACTGGGAACCATTGAGAAGAGTCCAGCTCCATCCTCCTTCAACCCACCCTTCAGATCCTTGTGAGCATGAAGAAGGTCTCCCCTCAGCCTTTTCTTCTCCAGGCTCAAGAGTCCCAGCTCTCTCAGCCTTTCCTCATCAGGGAGATGCTCCAATCCCTCCATCAGCTTTGTTGCCCTACACTGGACTCTCTCCAGTAGTTCCCTGCCTCTCTTGAACTGGGGAGCCCAGAACTGGATGCAGTACCCCAGTTGTGGCCTCAGCAGTGTCGAGTAGAGGCGCGGAATGACCTCCCTCCACCTGCTGGCCACACTCTTCCCTAGGCAGCCCAGGATTCCATTGGCCCTCTTGGCCACAAGGGCACATTGCTGGCTCATTCACTATCTACCAGGACCCCCAGACCCTTCTCCTCAGAAGTGCTTTCCAGCAGGTCCACTCCTAACTTGTATTGTGTTTTGCAAATGTGTTTAAACAAACTTGCTCTACCCTTCACTCCACTTTTGTGTGGCCTCCTTGGCCTGCGGCACCTCTTCCCCGCCAAAGGAAGGAGAGAATGGCTGCATTTGCTGACTGTGGGAGGTTACACACGCCCCTGCCTTGGGAGACAGGGCTGCTCTCAGCAACTGAAGACAGTCTGCAGTTCTCCAGTCACAGTGTTTGCAGCCATTTACAATCTCATTCCCTTTTCCCAAAGGAAACAAGCTACAGAACTGTTTTTCCCTGCAACCACCATGTGGTTCCCAGTCTCCTTACACAACTGGGCCACAAAGGCCAGCCTGTGTAGCGGATTTTCAGTACAGATTTCCATTACTTCTGGTCTCACCTGAAATTATGTCAAACTGGTCTCAGCTGAATTCTGTCAGTCACAAATGGGGCCAGTGGAAACAGCGAAACAAACAAGAGCCACGGAAATCACACCCAAACCAGACCCACATCACAGGCTAAGGTTACAAAAGACAAATTGCTGCAGACCATTAGCTTAAAAACTAGAAGTTGCACAATAACAAAGTCAGTAAAGCCCCTGGAGAGTAAGCCCACTGATGGAGAAGACATAAAATACAGTGCCGAAATCTAACAGCTGCGTGAGCAGGTATTTCAATAGATAAATACTTCATATTATCTCAAAGATTTGTAACCAACACACACTCAGTAATTGAAGCCAGTGATGCAGTTAGGAGCAGGCACATAAGGAGGCTGTGCTGGCACTGCACAGCTCATTGTTTTAGGTCACAATTGACAAGACTCCACTGATGCAGATTAAATGCAGCTGCAAGACCCAAATGGACAAGATGGACAAAGTGCTGGGGAAAAGAAACAGAAGAATGTGAAATTCAGCAGTCATGTGTTATCAATGAAAGGCTATTTAAGTGAACATTTCAACAT
This sequence comes from Nycticryphes semicollaris, assembly GCA_013400055.1. Classification (NCBI taxonomy): domain Eukaryota; kingdom Metazoa; phylum Chordata; class Aves; order Charadriiformes; family Rostratulidae; genus Nycticryphes; species Nycticryphes semicollaris. The sequence continues at coordinate 352,452 of VXBJ01007101.1, forward strand.
GTGTCTTTGGTTATTAAAGGAAAAGCAGAATGTGCATCCGAGATTTAAATAAAAATTCATTAAAAATAAAGTCTTGCAAAAGAGCTACTTATCTGCACAAATGGCTACTACGAGATTGCCTACAGCAAGCACTTGTATTAAGTTAACAGCCAAAGTCATGATACTTCGACGATAAACAAAGGATCACTGAAAACTCTGGAGTTGCAGTGCTTCCCCTGGACAGATTCTGGAGTCTACAGACATTTCTCTCAACTCACTAAAGCAAGTACAACTGTCTTTTGCTATATCAAAAACTGAAAAGCTGCCAGCAACACTTATGCACACTACAGAAAACATTCTGCATGACTTCCATCTGGTATTCATCAATCTAAGTGGATGTAAGGATGGCATATGTTAGTGTTCTCCCACAGCCTACAGAAAGTAATCATCTTGCCCTCCTTGACGCAAACTTCACATTTGGGTTTTTGCATCAGATATTGTTATTTAGTAGTTTTTCACATGCTACAAACACTTTTATCCAGGAGAAAGCCTTCTGGGCATTCCCACTGGAAGCACCAGACCACTGGATGGTGTTACGTTTACATTTTCCAAAGCAAAAGTCTATCAACAAGCAAATCAAAGAATCAGGCCACAGAGAAAGCTCCAGGTAGTTTGCACCAGTGAAGACATGTGGAGCTGTCACTGTGCCCACAGAATAGGAGTCCCCCTCTATCTGAACGAAAACCAAAATTCAAACACACTTTGTTTTCCATCATTAGTAATGTTACATTTGCTGCAAGTCTTAAAACCACATGGACAAGCTAAATTTTCCAAGATTAAGGCAAAAAAAAAAGGCAATTAATGCAGGTTTTTATTTCTCTTTGTTAATCAGTGTTTTCTACCATTACTGATAGCACAGACCTTTCCACCAGCTTTGTTGCAGAAGGAAAATAGCTGTGTCTGTGTGAAGCTGACTGCAGAGACGTGCGTATTCGCTAAAATATGGACTGAAGGTTTAAAGAACTAACACGGCTGCATTTGTAAGTACAAAAGCAAGTAGATGAGGGTAGCTGAAGTCTTTAAAAAAGGAAAAAAAAAAAAAAAAAGCCTAATAATCCCCCAAGAGTTCAAATTTCTGGCTGATAAACCAGTGCTCCAGACACGGTGTGAAGTGAAGCCCAGCGAACCCATGGCAAGATTCTCTTCCACAGAACCGGAGAGAGGAGAGCGGATCAGGTTCCAGGCTGGGAGGGTGAGCGCAGAGCTGGCTCGGGTTTCAGCCAGCAGATGTGTAGCAGAGCTTTCTCTCTGCCAAGGAGGCACAAGCTCGGGTTTGGGGGGGTTGTTTTTTCGCATTTCTTACTGATTTTAAAACTATTGCTATTAAATAAATTAAACAACAAGAAAGCCCAGGCAATGTTGGGGGAAGAAACAAAGGAATTCATCAACTGTAACAAGCAAAACTAGCAAAAAAGCTTCTCAGTATTTTAGATTCTATTGAAAACAGTCCCTTTTCCCCCCCACACTACTATTTTCTTTGAATCTAATGTCCCTACCCTGCTCTCTGCATTCCATGGTATTAAACTCCTTGAAAATGAATGAGAAACACACAAACCCGAACAGCAAGCTGGCAGCAAAATTCTACCAACTACAGGGAAATATAATAAAGCTTTCAACATCGCCAGCCAAGAACAATCCAGTAAGGATTACTTCTAGTGCTTTGCATTTCACAAGGAAGAATAATTTTTCGCCAGCGTGGCCAGAAAGCCGGGTGTGGAGGGGGCACCAGCACGGAAACCCTGATCCAGGTAGGCTTTTTCTGGCCTTTCCTGCTTTCCCAGAGTTCGTGTATCTCTGTAGGAGATGCTTCAGATGTTTAAACACAAATATTTGGTTTTGAGAAATAGGGACTCTGCTGAGAGAGTAGACTGGTGAGATAGAAAGTAATTTATCTAAGAGTCTGCTTGCAGAGCATGAGGAAGGGACACGCAGCAGCCACCTGAACTACCTCATCCTGTCTCCTGTTACCAGCTCTTCTTTCCCACATCACTCCTGCAGTCCTTTTTCCCCAATCCCACTGTGAATTCATCTTTCTCAAATGGCAGCTCGATTTTTTTACTACATTTTAGATAAAGTCCTACCAACACAATGGACAATAGTGTTGTTACGACTGATCTTTGTCCAAGTTCTAAATAACATACAGGGAAAATGTAAAGTATCAGGCTCTTTTCAATGGACAATGCAATTGTTTAACAGAAAGTTCTTAACAGAAGAGGAAAGTTGCAGTCACCTCACTGCCACATTTGGACAGGAGCCGCGCTATTGCCAGATGAAGGTGTAAGGCCTCCCAGGAAGAAAAGCAGAGAAAATTACCATTAGGCTCCCACCCTCAAATCTACTCCTTCCTGAAAGCACTAGTGTAACAGGTAAAGAAAAAAAAAAAAAAAGTAAAAAAGTAGAGAGGGAGATTTTAAGAACATGAGAGAACAAAGTCTTATCACTTAAGTGTGATGCAGCTCCAGCACTGTATTCCGGCACCAGGAGTACGATGTGCGGTTGAGCACAACTAGTTCTTTCAGATAGAAAGCGAAGAATGTCTTGTCTGGACAGATACCATGTTCACTACTTTCAGCAATGAGACTTTATACCAAATTCATAGTTTCAATACAGTAAGTTTCAGATTCTATGCCACTGGAAAATACAGACCCATTATAACAAGAGTGAAAGCCATTTTAGGGGCAGAACCACAGCTGTATTAATTACCAGCACCCACATTTCTCTAGGAGGTTCTTTTGTGCTTCTTGTTTTGTGGTGGTGGTGCTTTTTCACTTTTTCAAAACCAGCAAAATCTTCAACCATGACAAGCATCTTCAAAAATCAGTTACACACTGCCAGTTCAGCTCAAAGCAATGCCTCTGAGGGAGGAACACAACCACCCGCAGAGGTGCTGCTCGGGACCCCCATTCACCAGAACAGGGGCGATGGAGATCATCTTCACTCCTCACCTCTCTCAGGTCCCCATGAAATCTTCCTACACACCCTCCTTCTCTGCATTCTTAGAGACTCACGTGCATATGAACTTGAGAGAAGGGGTCAAAAAGTAATTTTAATACAAAGGTGGGAGTCTTTCATACACAGATTTCTTCTATAACTGACTTCTCCCTGAATTCTGAGAGGAAATCTATATTGTCCATGTTTAGTTTTACCATATTAATGCTTTGGAACAGAAGAAACACCAGCTATTGATTTCAGTTATAACTGGCCATTATTCTGTTTTCAGCAGGACATAGTTCAGTAAAATGAACAGAAACAGCAGCAATGTTTTATAGCAGTATCATATTAACGAGTCAGAGACTAATCACATCTTATCGAGCTGTGAGCATCAGCAAGCCAAAAACATAAAAATGGAAGATATGTCCTCAAGCTGCATATTTAGTCCATTTAATATGTACTTTTATTTTTACATCATAGCACAGTACATGTTCAGCTGTGTACTCTAGAAGCAATTAAGTCTTAATAACTTGACACCTCGCCATGACTCTCTCCATTTTTGCCATCTACATTTTACATCAAGCAAGTAATATAAAAGTTAATAAAAATCTGTGAAGGTCCTTTTAACCTTGACAGTCTGTCGTATTGTGAAAATCAGAACAGATCAAGAATTGCTCTTCTTTTTCCAGTCTTGCCTCTCATCCAAACACACGGATTTAAACATTTACATGCCTATTTATAATTTATTGGAGCATTTGCAGCTCATATCATAAATACAGGTCTAGCCTGCAGGAAAAACAATGACTAATAGTTGAAAGAAGGCATTCCAATTAGTCATCGTGAAGTACATCCCCGCTCACTGCCTGGTCCTCAGGTGCCTGTAAAGTCCAATAGGGAAGTCTGACATCAAACATGTCATCCAGAAAAATATATCCCTTTCAAATAGCAGTTAGATCAGAGACTGTGATTTTTCTCTCCTGGTACGTTCCAGGAGGAAGACTTATCTTTAAAGAAGTTCCCAAAGATCTGAACCCCTTAAGGAGGCTGATGGGGAAAAAGCTGGGCTCCAAGTTGTGTTCCCACTGCTGAGGCATGCTGCATTCTGCTTCAGAGGACCCGTGCCAGATAATATTTTCCCTTCCCAATTTCAGTCTTAAGCACAGAGACAAACACCAGAGCCAGGAGATGCTGCTTCGCAGATGAAAGCTGTTGCTTATCTACCGTCTCTTGCTCATGTCTAACATGGGGATCCCGCTCTGGCCATGTCTGCAACTCAACTGGGCATTGTGAGGAGCGGATCCAGTTTCCCTCAGCCGTTTCTCCTGTCACCACATTGCAGCCTTGCCAAATGCCATTCAAAATTTGCTTGGGTGCCATCTTTGGCATCCCTGCCACACAGTGTTGATCCTTAGATTACCAGGCTAGAAAACACAAGCATCTCCTCCCTCAATCAAGAAACATTTGCATGGCTCCAAACCGGACTTACTGAAAAAGCCTTTTTGATCCAAGACTGTGTTCATCTCCTCAGTCCTCCTTCCAAGACACTGTGCACCTCCAGCCTAAATCCAAACTTTGGAGATAAATAAAAGACTAGATTTTGCTTCTTCTCCGTAGACTTACATCAAGCATTTTGAAAATTAAAAAAAAAAAAAAAATAATCAAAGACCAATCACAATGGATGCTGAGGGCTACAGGAGCTGTGAGGTCTTTTCTTTCCACTTTCTCCCCCTTATAATTAATAGCTGGCTTGGTGTGTGCTACATCCCATGCCACAGCCATGGTGGGAGGCTGAGGGATCACGCTGCTCAAATGAGGATGGTTCCCAGATGCACATGGTCACCATTAACAGCTTGCTTTGGAAAGGCCCAGGGACCCTGGAAACTCTGTGTATGGAAGGGGTTCCTCAGATGAAACCTTCTCTCCATTACATTCAAGGAGTGTCAAGGTAAGAGTTTCCAGTCTACTCTCTAGGAGTCCAGGTGACATTTTTCTACAATTTCACTGCAGAATTTTTTTATCCTTTTTCCGGAGGATTGGGAATTTATGGAATTTGAGATATGGCCTGGTCAGTTTTAAGTCAAGTCCCTTCTCTCTGGACAAGTGACTAGGAACAAAGTAAGAGCAGAGAGATCTGAAAAATACCAACAGCCACCTCTGTTCAAAAAAAAAAAAGCATGTTGTCTTCCTGAATACATTATGCTAAATTTGCATGTAAATGAGAAATGTATAAATAGAATTGGGCATTAACTGACATTAGAATTTTTTTTAAATGGGGAGGGGGCGGGGGATGTTGTTATTAAAGGAGTTAAATTCTAACATCTGTTTTTAATTCTACCAGCTTATTTGTCTGTTTATACCTACAGGCTTTCAAGACATCATTCAACACTGCTAATTAAAGCTGACAAGTTTTGTTCACTGCGATGCTTTCTTGTATCCCTGCAAGCCACTTACTCATGTCAGCGCTGTCACTGCAGGTGACACTGCTTCTTGATGGAGAGATGACAAGGGGCCAAAGTGCCCCCACCAGGGATGGGAAGAGGTTCACCTTGTCCCCTGTCAGACAGAGGAGGGAAGAAGTGATGGATGGCAGCGCCCATTGCTCCGTCCTCAAACCTTTGTCTCATTCACCAGGCTGAGTCAGAACCCTCCCGTTTTCTGCCATGGCTCACTTAGAACACAAACCCAGGCCAATAATCTCTACCATGTTTCTAAAATGCCACAGAAATGGAACTCCAATTTAATAATATAAACCCAATTATATTTGGAGAAGACATGCCATGTTATAGAGGCACACAAACACACATTCTGGTTTTTCTGAGGAGTAAGAACCCCATCTGCAGTCATGCCCTAAGGAAACTTCCTATTTATGCCTCAGTAAAAACAGCACAAAGCAGATTCCAGAGTAGCAGTGCATATGCAAGTAGTCCGTGCCTAGGAAAGCATTGCAGAGTGGCTGATTTGGCTCAGATAAAATGATGCACCTTATGGAAAAAACCACAAGGACAAATACCAACAAGTTTATTTGTTGCTTCATATTCTGGAATTCAGACTTCATAGATCCAGACATAGATATTATTAGTTAGCCACCCATGTATATACAGTTTTCTTTAAAACAGACCAACCTCAGGCCACCCAGAAAATACTGGTGGAAGGTCAAGCAAGCAGGCTAGGGACAGCTCATTGTGAAGTCCTACCCTCTGAACTCATCAGATGTGCTCTTCATCATCCTAAGCCCACTATCACTAATGCAAGAGCCATATGGGTGATGGCTGTGATCCACCATCAGCTGAACAGGCTGCAAGACGTGCAAGGAGGAGAAAACCCAGAGAGGAGGTAATGAGTCCATCAGTAGCTCTGCACATCGCGACTCATTCACTTTTTGCCACACAGAGATTTTTCTTATTCTTCCCCACACAGGAGTTTCACAATCAGAATAGACCTTCTTATCTTTTTTTTTTCCCCTTTTTGGAACGACCAACATGCTTTCAAGTGTACTTTTAAAGCTGTTTCAGTCTGGAAGAAGCCTTTTGTTCCATAGACATACAACATTTAGTACCTGTGGGCCTGGCTCCCTGGGTGAGGTGTCTAGACAACTCTGCAGTGGAAATAACAACTGCACAGCCCAGCACCGTATTCAATCCACTAGTTTCAGCATTAGGAGTAATTTCGTGCCCCAGGTTGCCATAATCAAACACATCTGTTGCATGAAAATTAGCCACCACCAATAGGAGCACAAAGCACAATATGCCCAAATTATCTGTGTGCTCAAGATCAACTTTACCTCCTAAAAGACCACATTAAATAGCACACATGGCAACACCATCAACATCGCTTCAGTCCCTCCAAAACTCACACGAAATTCAAACAGATCTAGAAATCCACTTTGAGGAGAGATGGACTTAAATCAGGACTGGCAAAATCACTCTGACAAGTGATATACCAACAGCTACTGCACTGGATGTTAGCAATATAAAAATTATGTATTCCAAATACTTAGGGAAAAAAATAATGATTAAAGCACGTCTCTCAGTCCTCTAAGAAGCAAAAAAAAAAAAAAAAGTCAGAAAGAAAATAACTGTTAATTTAAGCCAGTTTTTAGCTTCATTCGTCCACAGCTACACTTTCATAGTTCAATACACAAAACCATTATGACAGATATGCAAATCTGATATTTTCAGGCAGGAAAGGTGAAATCCCTCTATATGAAAGGTTGAAGCCTGATCTTTAAAAGAAGCCCGAAGCTGGTTTCTGTCATCTTTCTTTCTCTCCTTCATTCAACAAGCAGACCCACAGCTTAAGGAAAATGATGATTTTATCCACACAAGGTAAAGAACAACAGATTTCCCCAGAATTAGCCACGAATTCATCTTTGCAGGAAAACACTCTGGCACTTCTCAAAAAAAA
>VXBJ01007101.1:359844-395231 GCA_013400055.1 Nycticryphes semicollaris
AAAAAAAAAAAAAAAAGGCAGAAATAAAAATCAGACTCTTCATGTTTTCATATATAAAATTTTGCAAGTAAATGAGGAAAGAAAAAAGTTATCATCTACAAGTATTTCCCACTAATTCAAACATATTTCAATTTATTTCCTGCTTTTTTCCTCATGTAGTCTAGTACTGGTACTGCCTTCCCATAGTTACTGAAGTGGAAAGTATTTTTGCAACTGCTGCTTTTGCTCTGCAAAATCAAACTAAATATTCTCTCTTCTCACTCTCCCTCCTCGCCCTCCTAACATGAGTGTTGTGTGACTTCTTCTGGCCTCAGGTCTCAGAGATATCATTTACCTATTAATGCCACATTCCGCAGGTCCAATACACTACAAGCACATGAATCTTCCTTCAAAAATACTTTTTTTTTCTTTATTTAGATATATTAATGCATATATTATCTATATTTTACTTTACTGGTTTGAGATGCTGAATGTCTCTGAATTACTTGTTCAAAGGTAAAACTTTTGATGTCAGAGCTCTAACAAAACAACCTTTCCAAGCAACACCAACCACCAGAGCATCAGGAAGCAGAAGCGTGGAGGAGTGCACCCACCAGCTAAAATTAAGCTCTCCAGCCACCTTGGACACTTAAATTACGCTGCTTGTACTACAACAAACCCGGATGAACAGGGCTCAGAGACAAAACCTCAGGAGCTCACACCTCTGCAGGTAACACAGCACACTCGCATAAAAGCCTCAGAGCAGGTTGTTGTGGGTACATCCATTAAGAAGAGCTAACAGTTGCACAAAGTTCCTTGAAGAGATCTTCTTGAACGTTTAAAATACATCAAAATTAACAGTAACTACATTTTTATCAAACAAATCCTCACACACAAAACATTCAAAAGGCAAGAGAAAACCAGCAAAGCACTCCTTCATTTCATCAATGCTTTGGGGATATGAATGCTCCGCATTTTCTTTTTAAATGTTGAGTTGCCTAATTGAAATGCAGCTCATATAGCACCCAGGCTTACTTCTGGATCACTAAGAAATTGGTCCGATTTGAAAATGTCAGGATCTGGTTAGCAATTCAAATGACCACAGTGGTAATTACGGCTTTTCATGTTCCAGCATGTTGCACTGCATCAAAACTGACACAAATGCCTGGTTTTATAATATCACAGCATGGAAATAAATGTCCAAAATGATATGAAAATGTACTAGTAAGAGATTAATAACTGTTCTTCTAGGAAGAAAGATGGCTCTTTTCAACCAGTATATTTAAAAAAAACCCTTCTCTGATAGCATCACTCCTTGAGGGAAACTGAATTATATTATCACTCATAAGCTATAATAATTTCTGTCAGCACCAGTCAGAATATTTGAAGGAAAAGAGGAGGAGAAACAGGGAAAGGGTTGGGGGAAAAATAGTGCAATCTTATAAATAAGTCCAGGGAGATACAACTTAAAGGTTCCCCTCCAGCATTTTGTTCTCTCCCCCACCCAGCAGACTAGAACGTATTTCAAATGTTTTATTTTGATCATAAAGTGGAGGAACTATGTGGATAGGGAGCAATGCATCATAAGCGATGTGCTCAGCTCTACAATCTCTGGTACCAATGTGTCATTTTGAAATATGGGCCTAAAGCAATAGGCGTAAGGGAAACCTTTTTTTTTTTTTTTTTCTCCCTTTTTCATGGAAGAAGGAGGAAGAAAGGTCTTTTGAAGTCTAATATGCCTCCAGAAGTCTGTTTATGAAATAAAATAAATAAAGCAAGCAATGTCTTTAGCAGTGCTCTTGTGCAGCAGCCAAAGCACATACCAGAGTCTCTCAGCTGCCTTCTAGCTACGGAGCGGTTCAGGCAGAGATCAACACCGGGTACTTCTGCACAAAGGGCATGGGCTGGACATACCAGTCAGCACAGCCCACCAGCAGCTTCAATCCTCTTCTGTAATCTGATAGATAACACACCACACTCTCTAATCATACACATGACATGACAGAGGAAGCGGTATGAAGTTGTGGCAGGGGAGGTTTAGACTGGATATTAGGAAGAATGACTTTATGAGAGGGTGGTCAGGCACTGGAGCCCAGGGAGGTGGTGGAGTCACCATCCCTGGAGATGTTTAAGAAACACGTAGATGTGGCACTTCAGGGCATGCTCTAGATTTTTGGGTGTGGTGGGGTTTTGTTGGGTGTGGGTGGTTTTTTGTTTGTTTGTTTATAGTTGGACTCCATGATCTCACAGGTCCCTTCCAACCATGAAGTTTCTGTGATTCTGTGACTGAGAGCACAACGAAAAGCCTAGTGCAAGGTTCTCACAGGTCAACTTGAGCCTCAGAGGAAGGCCCGTGTTTTCCCTGCAGTCTCATATTTTCTTTCCACGTGTGTCCATATGTCTATCCATGAAGTTAGATATTGTGTTGGACAACACCCTCACCTCTGTTCCACCAACAGCATTGCTATTTTGTTGGGTTGGTTGGTTTCTTTTTAGCCGTATCTACCTCATTTCCTGCAATTCAGCAAGTGACAGAGTGCTAACAGATCAGATGAAGGAGGACGGGAGAGCAGAGGATTGATCGTTGGTTTCATCCACTTTGTGCTGTGGCTGGCCCAGGGAAAAGACAAAGCAGTCAGAAGCAGAATGTTTCCTCCTGTAAGAGCTCTAGCTTACACCAGAGTAACAAAAGTGAACAAAAGTGGAGCAGACAAACCAACAATTACCAGTCTCACAAGGTATCACAGCCACTTCGAAAAAACAGCCTCAAACACCTAAGTTTCTGCCTTGCAGCGGGAGAAAACACCCTGCAAGAGATAATCACGTGCCCCATACCATGAGACACACCATCACACACTGATGCACTTGCAGCCACCACAAGCATAGGAAAAATGGCAAAGAAAAGCCAATATCTAGGTCCCCACCTTATCATAGGAGGCCCTTTAAGCAGCAGAGAGAGGTCCTCAGGTCATTACCTTTTGCACACCCTGCCTCAATTTCCCCAACTCTAAAACAACAGTATGCATATTGCTCTGCCTTAATTATGTACTTTAAAGAAACAAGTACCAAGTCTTCTCTTACAACAGTATTTTCTCTATTGGTCACTGCAAAGTACAGCTGCCACTGGGGCAAATTTAGTGGTTTACCAACACAGGAAAATAAATCACAGCTAGAGAAACCCCTCCCATGTCACTTCTACTGGGAAAATGAGCCAAGAACTTGAGTCCTTCTGTGAGCAGACAGGATTTTAACATAGAATCAAGTGACCAACAGATAGCAATCTGCCAGCCATCCTATATTAGGCTGAGTTAATCCTACATCATCTCATTTCCTGTCTCTCTCACTTCACAGAATGAAATTCCACTAAGGAGTTCAAAATTGTATCCTCCCAGAAATATGGCTTTTGCTGTTGGAGGTGCAATAAACACATACCCTTTGCTTAATTAAAGCAATGCAGCTTAAGAAAGGTTTTGCTGGAACTAGCACCTCATCTAGCTCGTTTTCTGATGAATTTTATTATATGCACTTTTAAAAGTGTACATATTTTATCTGTATTTTCTGTAAAATTTCACGCGCATGAGGTGCAAACAATACACCGACGCACACCAATGACCTGATCCAAACTCCAAAAGCATCACTATGGGGTTTGACCGGCCTGTTGACTGGACTTGAGGAGGCTCTGAAGACATTAGGAAATGAGAGGTATTTGCATGCTGGGGACAGACTGCAGCACTCTGAAGCAAGCCCAGATGCTAAAGGCTTCCCTGAGCTTCAAGATGTGACATGAACCCAACTGGCATCTTTTTTTCCCCTCAAACTCATTTACTGCAAATGCCACATCTTACAGTATTTTGAATCCAACCTCTACGTCACTAAAAAAATAACCAAATTCAAACCTCTCATTTACATTTAATGAGAACATTACAAGTAATAAGAAACAACACATACTGAATGCATTCAAGACCAAGTGCCTTATAAAGCACAAACCAATTTAGAGCAGCAGGAGAAATTAGCTGCCTACCTTATTCCTCCCCAACTAAAGAGGTGTTAACACTCACTATCACCCCAAGAACGCTTTCCAACATTTTCAGAAGGGACGTAAATTTTGCAGAGAACTGACTGTTAACTTTACAGTTCCTTCCAGACTCGGGAGGAAGAGAACTACAGCCAAGACTGCAAGCTAAAGCCCCAGCCTGACAAGGTACAGCCTTATCACTACACTCAGCATGCAAATACCTCTCATTTCCTAACGTCTTCATAGCTTACAAGTTCATCAAACATACACTAACCAGTGACTACCCGGGAGAACTAATGAACTATTATTCCACCAGAATCAAAAAACCCTCCCAAGCAATTCATCTAGGTAAACATCGAATCTTAGACACTCTGCAAAGATATTTCTTAATCTGCAAACAGGCTTTTTCTGTCCAAGAATGAAGTCCTTATTCTACAGCTGAGATATCATAACATGCTGATTGAAGACAAACCCAAGGAATTCTGGGGAACCAATGGGACCATGCAGGAGGAGACATGCTCATCTGGCACAAGATTATATAAAGCATTTCTTGTCTTTAGAGCATGGGAAGTAGTAAAAAAAAAAAACCAAATTGCAGAGTCATTTGGAATCCTTTCTTGAAAAAGAAGAAAACTAACTTGCCCCAGCCTAGAAGTGACTTAAATAAATACTGAGTTAGTAACGTATGCGCTTTTGGCTTTGATGAACCTGAACACACACAGCACTACATAATACCGTCATTCAGACCAACAAGTACAATATTAGAGAGTTAATTATGGAAAAAGAAACACACTGCTTATGTGGGAGATTCTCTTTCTACTGCAAAGTGCCAAAAACCTGAGCTCCTTCATTCAGACAAACTGCCACGCTCAAGACAGGACCTCAAAGCTGACAGCTTTGTGCAGTAGATGAACCCAGCACTCCCATTCTAATTCCTACGAACATCCTGAGATGGCTGTCACCATTGCTTTGTCAACAGAGCAGGAAAATAAAAAATAACAATTGTAATTGTAAATAAAAATACAGTGTCTGCTTTAAAGAGGTTAGTCTTGTGTAAGACAAAAGCAAGTGAGAAATTCTGAGGCTTAATCTATAGACTTTTTCCATCCAGGTCTCAGCATAAAAAGGGCCCAGCCCCATGGCATAGACTCCTAGGTGAGAGTTACAAATAATAGCAGTGGTAGTAATTAAGAAAAAGAAAAAAAAAAGGCAAATAAGCAGATTGGATTCCCAGCAGATGAACACAGTCTAACAATCTACAACGAACACATGTTTGAAGTCAACTTCAAGTAATATGCTAACAAGAATTATGTGCATCTGTTTCATGCTCCCTGAGAATAACGTCATCAAAACTGAATTCAAACGTTTCAAAGCTACAGAGAGCCTGAGCATGTCTTTGACTAATTAAAAATAACTACGTTACTGAGGTCACAAGCTTACCCCTTTGGACATTAGCAAATTCTGGCTAAGGTCACTTCATCAAGCAAAATAATGAATGTCTGTGTTCAAAAGGCATGAACAAGACTTTTTTTTTAATTAACATATTACTGAATTGAGGGAGATTTATGGAGTTATTTGAATTTTGGAAGACCCACAGTAGCTCTCTTCAGTCATAATACTTCGGAGACATAACAATATGCAATAAAATTTTAAAAAAGAAGTCAACACTAGGACCTTAGCTGAATTATTAATAAGGCTAAAGTAGTGTTTGAAACAAAAACAACCTATCTATACTGAAGAGTATCAATTAGCTTCCATTTTCTTTCAAATTCAAATTTAAAAAAAAAAGTAGATTTAACTCTGGTTTGAATACACATTGCTGAGGCTGTTGCATGTTCCAAATTCCTTACTGATTAATGTAAATTATAGATATTATTTTCCTAGGTCAAATGTAAAAGGGGGACAGGAAATCAGAAATGGTCTATAAACAGAACCACAAGTTTTTTTCCAGTCTTCATTTTTCTATAATACATTATAAAATGGGAAAATTAGTATCACGTTATAGAAAGTAAAGATTAGGATCCTCAGACTGCACTAGGGAAGAAACCAGATTAGCATAGTGATAAGGGATTAAAATTCTATATCTACCAATACTACTGCTGTAACAAACAGGAGGCACTGGGAAAGCTTCGCCAAGGTGTGCAATTACCATCAATTGTCCCTGCACCAGCATCTCCACTTCTCGGTGCAATTGGTTCCCTATCAAGAGAGGCCTCTGGGTATCACTACAATATAAATAAACATTTAGGTGAGAGACTGACAGTTTTAAAGACCATTATTTCCTTTGCAAAGCAGGGAAATCCATGCTAAAGCATTCCCCGTGGGATCCATTCCTGTCTGAACACAGATTTACTCACTGTGTTCCAACTGTCCCACATGACTACAGGCAATTTATTTTTTTTTTAGCATACTGGCACTAACAAACTCTGAAACCTACTAAACAAAAATAATCTTCTTATGTCACAAAATAAAAAAGACCCTCATTTTACCAGACACTGATCTGATTATTGTTTGAATAAAGCTAATCAGTGTAATTACACAGTTTAAAAGTGCGTGCTGCAGACCCACAGATCATCACAGACAACGCTTCTCTGGTGCCAGCTGGGTTTCAGATTTGCTAAACTAGAGTCTTCTGTAAACTTCTTTTAGAGAAACACAAATACATTGGTTTCAAATTATTCTTTCAAATTCAATTATATAAAAAGAATTGGAAGACGTTGCCTACCATTTGCTTTCCAATCAGGACACTTTGTCAAAAGCTTACAATTTTGAAGATGAAGCACAATAATTTCCTGCTTCGTGGTGCTACGTCAGCAAAGGGCTGCATTTAGAAACCCCGAGTCCCACTCGACTCTGAGGAAGGCAATCACCAGTTTACTAGACTTCTACAACACGGACATTACCTCCACTGTGTAATATTTTAGCATTAAGAGGTAGGGCTGTCATAGGATTGTAACCACAGAAATATTGTTCAGGTCTCAAAAAAATAAAAATCCTAACCCATGAGGTACCCAGCAGCTTTATCTAATTAAGTAGAAAAAGATCAGGATGTACTACTGTCACTTTATAGAGAGCACTTTAAGAGAGAAAAACTGAAAAGTCAGGTTGATAGCCTTTTCCCTTTCATGCATTGTGGCAAGCAAAATTTGATCTCAGACTTTCCAAAAATTCACTCTCTGTGATGTGGGAAATTCCAGCTTTACCTTTACCCAGTTAATCCAGCTCTGAGCTGTACGATCAATGACATTCTCTCCCAGGCAGGTTCAGCGGCTCTGGGTTGAAAGCCACTCTGACATTTCTGGCTTGGTATCCTGCCCTCAACAAACACGTTTGATGCTCATGTACAGCCTCTTGGCTGCTGGCTTCCTCGGCCATCTGTCCAGATGGCACACTGCCTGCTCACGAGGTGATGTGCCAGTTTTACTGGGGCAGAGATGCCAAGAAGAGGTGGTTTTAAATGCACAGCCAGCACACTAATTCACTGCCATCTTGTCTTAATGTTCCCCCCTCCACTGTCTCAATGAAGGCAAGAGCAGCCATACAAGAAGAGGCCAGAACTCCATCCAGAGTCCTCTCTGATTCCTGACATGGGTCATTAACACAGGCCTTAAAACGAAGCAAGAGCATCAAGAGCTGAACAATTACAAACTAACCTGCTCATCCAAAGCCTGGAAACATTTCAGCTGAACACATGCACATGGGCTTCTCTGGAGAAAGTGCTATAAACCCTGGAGTGAACCCTCTCATTTAAAAATGAAAATGCCTCAATGCTGTTTAACATGTAAAGCAAATTAAAGCCACTCCAGCTCTGACACAGTGCCTGGATAGAGAGGTTTAACACATTTAATTTAATACACAGTTGAAATTAATTTGAAATTACTTTTCTGCATTGTCTTACGTGTTTTCTTATCTTCACAACGGAGACAAGCTTTGAACAAAACTATATTATTGCCCGAATATGATTAATAGGAATGTAAATACAATTAGTTCTTCTGTAGTGAAAGTTAAAATCCTGGAGAACAAACACTTGTGCTTCATTTTCACACCTGACCCTTCACATGTCTCTCTCATCCTAATACAAAACACTCAATAGGGAAACCATTTGCAAAAGTGAAGACTTTACTAAATGGGCAAGGAACATTTTGGTTCGGGAGGTGACACAGCCCATGGGGAGGACAGGCACATGCTCCCACAGCTCCCAATTCCACTTGGTAACAAGGCAGGTGAATTGGGAAGGACTGTAACTCACTTCCCACTCATGTTTAAGAAATCAGGGCAGAAGAGGGCTGTGAGGAGGTTGCAGACTGTAGAAATTACAGGAGACTTCCCTTGTGCCAGGTTCCATGTCACTGCTGCAGCTGAAGGGGTGAGTGAGCAGGTAGAGCGTGTTACCCATCACGCCTGCCCGGCCTCAGAGCCCTCTGACAGGCTCTATATTGCTGGCACAGGCAGAGCCTGTATTAAAAATCAGCCTCAAGGCTAACAGCAACAACACAGGACAGATCAAATCACACAACATTAAAAAGCAAAGCTGATGGAGTTCCAATATACACACGGGGTTCCTCTGAGAAGGTGAGATCCAGCCAGCGCACATAAATACAACTGACCTTTTTTGGCAAAGAAGAGATTTTTATAAATACATTTGATTTCCCCAGTTATATGGCACACAAAAGGTGCCAATTTTGAAACACATTTGAACACTGAGTACAAAACAAATGCTTTCCAGGCCTGAATTAGGAGTTTTATCCTATTTGGACAAAACCCATTTGGAAAAAAAAAAAAAAAAACCCACCAAAAACCAACCAAACCAACAAAACACCAAGAAACAAAACATTTGGAAAACCAAACAAGAAAACCAAACACATCATCCTTGTTTTGCTCAGACACCAAAAATTTCTTACCTTCTCAATGCTTTTCCTCCTGACTTCATCTTTGTTTCTCTCTCTTGGTCTTTCCTCCACCCTCTCCACCCCAAACTCCTCTCCAGCTCTCAGATAACCTAAGGCCGGAATTCACAAATACAGTCACGTTTGTCAAGTAGAGCAAGCTCCCACCCAGACCTCTGTTTGCTGAACCAGATAGAAATGCTGATCCAAGCCCAATTGGGAGACACCAGCTTAGTACAACTGGACTGACCTCCATCGAAATCTAAGGGGCTTTACCATGAGAACAGAACAACGCAGACTTCTAGCAGCCTAGCCCATCTTCTAACAAGAGTGTTTGGCATTTCAAATGAGAGGATTTCATGTTAAATAATACTAGACTACTTAGCGTTTGCATTAAGTGCATTAGCAAACTATATGCACAAGGCAAATTTTGCTTTCATGTTTGTTCCAGGCAGTAGTTGCCATTATTTAGGGATGCATTTCAGCTCCTTGCTACATGTAACTATGCACTATTAACTAATACCACTCAAATGTTTCAGTAGAAAGACAATTCCTATCGTAATTTATTTCTGAAAGATGTAAGAGGCGTAAAGAATGCCTTTATATTCATATTTTTAGTCATGAAAAACATTTAAAGTCTTGCCACAGTTTATGCCTTTGCAGCAGACCAACCCTATGAACTTACACCAGCCACTTTCAACACTCACACTTCCATAGCAGCACCAAGACTCTCCCCTTCATGCAGCCAGATGCAGGCCCTCCCCAACTGCCTTGCAATAGGCAGAAAAGAGATGTGTGCATGCCCTTACTGAGCAGCTAAGTTCTTCTGGATCAGAGCAGGGGAAGGAGAGGAGAGCACAAGGCACAGTAGTTCTCTTCACCTGCCTCTGACTAGGGCATTAGAGCAGAGGAAGGTCATTGGGACTTTCCCAGATAGCCCAATAACTAAGCAGTGCTATTAGCAGGTAGCTTGAAATCAGTGAGGCTCATCTAATGTGCAGCCAGTAGTAAACTGTGCTCCTGAACCCTAGGATAAAGAAAGCAAAACACAACTTCCCCCCTCCAGCCTTCCCTTTCGGCTCTGCTGCCAGCTGATGGGACAGAGCTGACCTTCACACACCTCTGCCAAGAAGTCACTCACGGGACCTTCACTCACCTCTTCAAAAGAGGCATCCTTTCCAGTGCTGCCCGCTCAGGAAGAACCAGCACACTCTCTGGACCAGGCCATGTTTTTCATTCAGTGTATGTGTTGCTCAATTTGTGCATAGTTTCCTGCAATATCTGTATTTATCTCCCATTTGAAAACTTGCTGCACATTAAGCTAAATTCCTTCCATTCTTGCTATTTCTACACTATAATTACATTACGGATTTCATAAGCTAAAGATGTGCAAAGCAACAATCCGTTCTATTTGAATGGAAGCAGATTACATTTGCTCAAAATTCTATAGAATTTGTTTATGTTTGCATGATTTGCAAACCGTTGTGGGAAAAGAGGATTACTGTAACCACCATGTTTGTTTGGTTTTTAAAGTGCTTGTTTCTCCATCACGTAGCAGATAACATCTGTAGTCATCATAACTTAGTACATGGAGCCTCTAAGATAATTATAGCAGAGCCAGACAAGATAAGGCTTGTTGGAATATCTCAGCTGATGCATTCGCTTGCAAGCATGAGAGTCTCCAGCGCTGCTGTTTCTTGGTATCATGGCTCAACTTAGTTTCTCAAGTCCCAGAAACACAATCTCCCACTGTTTTCCTTTGAGAGTTTTTAAATTTTCAGAAAACTCCTCTCCCTGTCCCCCCCCCAGCAAAAAAAAATCCCAACAAAACAAAACAAAAACCCCAACCAAAACCAACCACCACCCAAAAGCAACAACAAACTGAAAGTTTCAATGACACATTCCTTCTCTTATGCCCTTGTGAGAAGGAAGCATCCCTACTGCAGGAGACAATTGCGGAATCCCAGGTCAGGCAGGGACTGTGTTCCCAAATTCCACTTTCTTGCTTCACAGTCTTCCTCCACATGAGGGAGATTCTTTTCCCCACCACCTGGGGCACACTGGTCTTCAGGTGACCCTCTTACTTTTGAAGAAAACTTCAGAAAACCTGCTTGGCATTTTCCCCTCATGGCGCCAAACCCTGCTACAGAGCTTGTCAAGGCTGCTACTAGAAAGCTCCCTCTGAAAAGGAAATTACTTGCAGGTACTTAGGGTGGGAAAAACATCTCAACTCCCAGTAGCATAACCCCTTGTGAAGCACCTGCAATCACATTACCCAAACTAGAGAGTTAAATGAGCATCAACAAAAAAGCCCACTAAGAACACATTCCAGAGTGCTGGATCATTTCTAAACACCTGTTTTCTTGTAGGAAAAAACAGTCAAGACTCGTTCTGTCTTTCATGACCTTCAAAGTGGTTAGTACTAGGCACACAAAAAAACCCCAAGCAACTTTGACAAGCAGAGGTAGTTACCAGAACAAAATCCCGTTGGTGCTGCAAAGTACGCAGAGCTGAGTTACACAGAGCTGCAAGTTGGAACCTGATGTGACAGCAACCACACTCAGAATGCAGAAGATGCCACCATGCTACACAAAACCAGACATCAATCCAGGGTACCCACTAACCACAGCAGGGCGAGAGGAAAAAAAGTCACTCAAAAGGATGTATAAAGCTTCTCTGTTCAAAAGGTTTAATAACACAATTATTGAAGTATGAACTAAACCCACTGAATATTAAGGTGGCAAGTGAGTCACTTTTAACTGAACTCAAGTAATTTTTAAAAGCTCTGCAAAGCAGGAGCTGTGTGCAAGAAGCTTATTATTGAATCTATCTCAATAAGCCTCTAAACGTGACACCCAGCTAAAAATTGGAATGGATTCCTGGTAAAAGCAGCAACATGTGTTTCATCTCTAAAAAAATACCAAAACCTAAAAAACATGTAAAAGTGAACAGCTCTGTTGCTACTCAGACCTGTTGGCACTGGTGTTGCCAATAGGACTGTCAAGAGGCAGTGTGACGTGAGGCATTATGCTCTAGATGTGTATTTTGAGATCCCAGAAAGGATCCCAAACCACTGCACTGCAGTGATGTCTGTAACACAGAGAGGGCAGTGGTTTCCTGCCGCCCCTGGAATACCTGCGGGGCCATGACCGCAGCACACCCGTGCCAACAAGAGTATCTTTTCAGTCAGGTATGAGACCTCTGTCTTCTGCTTTTACACACCTTTGCTCTTATTTGTACTCCTTCAAAATATGATTTGCACCTTCCTGGACCTAACTGACAGCATAAAATGTCATAAAAACACAGTCAAATCTAAAAGTTCCCCCCCGCATTAATGGAAGCAGCCCAGGAGAAATCCCCAGTACTCAGCACGGTAACCTGCCACAGCTCCTACCTTTTATTCTGTTTGTGGCTTATTACTGCAATTCGGATTTTGCCATCTTCTCCAAGGAAATTCTTAATACAAAGGGTAGAAACCTAGTGAAAATAAAGATTAATGTATAACACAAAGAAAATGTACCTTCTAAGTAACATCTCCAAGGACTACATTTTCACTGAGACACCTCATTCTTTCCTGCAGAGAGCCAAAAACTTTGACTAAATATATCCATCCTCATTGGCTGCATTTGGGCTCATTTCAGAAACCATAAAACCATTAATAGATGAAAGGAACTGGTATTACTACAGTAATACTGTGCTGCCAGAAGTAATTGCACGTTAGTTAGCATAAAGCCCTTGTAAGAAATGTCCACATTACTGTCCAAAATTGCCTTTTTAAAATAAAAATTAAGCTTTTATTCCTCTTTCTAATACCACCAGTACAGGTCCTTGGTGCATTTAAAATGCTTTAAAAATCAACTCACATTTCCCAGCGTTTTAAATTACTTCAAGCTTGACCCAGCAGCTGAGCAAGAAAATGGAACTTTAGCAGCTTTAATTGCAAGCAACTTTGTTAAAACAAATGCACGTGCCTGGAAAAATCTAGTATCTATTTTAAGAAACGTCAGCTCAAAGGAGACATTAGTCCAGCTGCCCCCAACACCCAGCAATGGCCAAAAAGGCCAGAATCAAGAGCACTTTCTTGCTCTAAATTATCTCTTAAAAATGTAATCCCCAAATCATTCTGCATCTAAAAACAGCAGCACTGGGAAAAAAAAATACCCATGAATGGATAGAATGAAAATTAGCTTGGTTTCTAAAAAGAAATTAAAGAAGGTAGATGACAATTAGGATTGAAGGTAGGATGAAAGTACAGCAGCTATAACCTTCTCTGAGTATTAGCAAAGACAGCATATTTTCAGTTCATAGCTCATATATAATCTATTCTGTGGGCAAAGCCAACAATAAAAAACCATATCTAGAACACATTTACTCCCAGACTGAGGGCTGCTACATTCAAGAGAGCCGCTGCTGGACAGATGTCAGCTATGAAAGCAAATATGGTATTTTATTTTTTTTTTTTAATCACTTCCATATTCTCAACTCACTTCAAAACCACTTTGCCAAACCACCCAAATGTCAGTCAGCACAGAAACGAACAAGTCCTTCCATCTGACTGACAGCCAGCCCGTTTTCCCATAAAAATCTGAACTTTTTCTTCTTTCTGTAGCAGACATGATTTTCAAAAATAAAATCCTGTAAGAAGGCAATTACGTATCTGGTCAACAGAACAAACGAAGGGGATGTGGGGTGGATAAATCATTAACAAAACAGTGGAAGGTGAGATGGGGAGGGAAGGAAAGTTGGCTGAGGGGGTGTTTGCACTGTTCTCTTGGTGAAACAAAACACGAAAAAAAGCCATAATGTTAAGGTGAAAAAATAAATTTCAGGTGGTAAGTTTACATTTATAACACACACCTAATCTAAATCAGGGTGACATTCAAGACAGGAAAAAGTTTCAACTCTTAATTCTTTCAGCTGACACAATTGACGGAAGTTGGCACAAATTTTTCCAAGACTTTGGTCTAAAGTTATACTTTTATGGAAAATAAATAGTCTTTGTTCTGCCACTGCTACAGCTTCTTAGCTGTGTAAATGTCCTCCCAATATTACCTTCATTTAAAATACACCCCTCTACCTGGCTTTGTTCTCAAAATGATGATCAAATAGTCACTAAGTATTCTAAATTAGTGTGACAGGGATTAACACCTAGATATGATGAAAATGAATTTGTTTATTCTGTGAGACAGGGCACCACTTTACTGCACACATTGACTTTCTAAATTCAAAGGAAACGTTCTAATTTACATGACAGAAGTAGAAAAGTTTATTCAAGCAGAAATTACCAGCTGAGTATGTTAAACAAAATCCCTTACTGTTTCTGCCATGGCCCCTCTCCAATTGACCACCAGTTTAGTTCCTTGTTTTAACCACTCCAGTTTCCAAAGTTGAGGTCTGGGGTGGTGAGGGTTTTTTTGCTCCCCTCCATGTTTACTATAAGTAAACTTAATATATGCTACCAGTCAACGACAGCAGCCTCCTCAAATTAGAGTCTCATTAGAACCTAGGGATCCTTGCATCAATCTGAACAGAATAAATCTTTCCTCCTATTTTACTTTCCTACTCTAAAGGAGCTATACAGAGCTGTTCTCAGCTCAGAGAACAGGAGCCACCCATGAGGGCTACTGTGGATATTCAGGAAATTGGCAGGAATGGCCCCAAAAAAGAGCAGATCTACAGGTTCCCAGGGTCCACACTACTGGTTGTGCTGGGAAATGAAAGCCTGTCTCTCATCACAGGAAACACTCAGTGAACCATCAGACACTGATCCCAGATGGTCATAACCTTTTCCGCACACACGGCTCCATTCCTTATCGTCCTCGTTGCAGCATCTGAGATTCTCCTCCTTCAAGGATGTTAAGCTCCTCCAAGTAGAACAGGGTTTAGCTCTTTTAAAGCAGGGTATTTCATACACATGTACCTGAACAGATTCCTTAGTAGTTCTGCATAGATAAAGGAAAGTCAAAATGCCAGAAGATATTCAGTGTTTGTGACAAAAATTCTCATGCTACATCCCAGTCTAACTCATATTGGGGTACAAGCCAACACACAACTGGCTTTAATGTCTTTTAGTTATAAATCAAACACACAACAGCTACTGCAACGATCCTCTACTAAGTTTTCAGGGCTTCATCTCAGGCTGCAAAAAGTTGCAAAGGGGTAGATGAAGTACAACGATAAAGGCTTTCAGTCCACCTGAACAAACACTAACTCCCACAATCCCCACAGACTCCTCATACCTAGCATTTCACATAAAAACAGAAATTCAAATATAGAACAAGAACTTTCAACATTATAAAGGTGCAAAAAGTCATTCTTCAAGGAACAAAAATCAGTCCCTAACTGTAAGCAATTAGGGAAATAAATTTATTTTATACCTTAACATTGTAAGGATAACCACACATTCGTTTTGAGCAGGCCCCAGATTTGCTCTGGCCGTGCTCCAAGCGAGCTGGAAAGTATGTAATACTGTTAGCCCAGCCCTGAGCACAGTCTTTGAGGGAAAATTACCAGCTCAGTCACTAAGTGAGCTAACTCAGTAAGACAGTTTCTACCTCCAGACTTCATCCACCTGTTGGCGCAGTCTCATCTGCCCCGAGACAGAGCTCTGATACAGATGACAGGTAGGAATTCCTGGAGAGAATCTTCTGACAGGAGCCAAAATTGCTGCCAATGTACATACTGGTGATGGACAAGAAGAACCATCTCAGCAGCTCCAGGTGCCCAGTGCCATGGATGCTGCCAGGATCTAGAAATATGGGATAAACACATTGCAACAGGGGATACTCCTGGATGGCACATGTCTTCTCAGTCTCTCCAGTAAAACTATGCCTGAAACACATAGCCAAAGCAGAAGGCATTAGGAAACTGCCCACAGGTCTAATTCCATGGTCACTCCCACTCTCCTTTAAATCTGAACCCTCTCTCTTCAACTTATACAACAAGATAAAATTGTTGAGCTCCAGGAAATCACGTTCCAGCCTACTGGCTGCAATGCCAGGAAAGGTCATTCTGCACTTTAGAGAAAGGGCCTGGAGCATTTCAATAGTCTCCTGCACCCTGCAAGGGAGATAGAAACGAAGGCCGCTTCTTTTTGACAGTTATTTTTTTCTACTTTGTTAGGATACCTTCTTGGCACCTTTATTTCTTTTCACATACAGGTTTCTTTTCAGGAAGAAACAGGTACCTGAAAGACCCAGAAAGGCTGCTAAGTTTAAGGTATCGTTCTTTTGTATTCACATCACCATTAAGGCAAGTGATTTTCTGCCCCATAAGCTTCACACCATCAGGAAAGCAGTTACAACCACAGCTGTCAGTCCAAGGGAAGGGCCGCTGGTTTTCAAGGCCTGGACACTATGCAATGAACTACCAGTTCAATAGCGTAGTTTAAGAGGCAGGCTCCTACATTTTGATTAAAGATCCCAGACAGTCAATCAACAGAGTTAGAAAACAGGATGGAACAATCCAAAAGGCTGAAACCATCTTCCTGCCAGGGTGGTGTAGGGCTTCCACACAACAGCTGAGGATGGGGAAGAGTTGTAAGCTGCACAAGACTTCAAGAGAACACCACAGCAATGGAGACACCATCACCTTGGATTCAAAAATATATCGAAGTGTCCTGCAGAAAGCCTGGCAGTTCCTAAAAGACTCCAACAAGAGATCTGCTGGGAGGATGTACACTTAACTCCTTACATAATACAGATTTTGCATCCTTAAGAAAAAAAAAAACAGTAGGGTTTACAAACATACCGCATTCAAATAACTGTCAGTAGTCACTTCTGGCATAACAGAAACAGAATTATGTGGACTTGGAAGGGACCTCTGGAGATTGTCTAGTCCATGCCCCTGCCAAAGCAGGTCCACCCAGAGCAGGTTGGGGAGGAACATGTCCAGGTGGGTTTTGAACATCCCCAGAGACGGAAACTCCACCACCCTCTTTCAGGGCTCTGCCACCCTCAAAGGGAAGAAGTTCCTCCTCATGTTTAGACAGAACTTCTTCTGGACAAGTTTGTGCCCGTTTCCTCTTCTCCTGTCACTGGGCACCACTGAAAAAAAGACAGGCCCCTTCCTCCTGACACCCACCCTTTAAGTATTCTAGGTGTTGATGAGGTGTTGATAATGTTGTTACTCAAACAACTGCAAGCATGAGCTTGCTAGACTTATTTATTTCCTGAGCTATATGGAAACACCACTCACAACTTCTCTGTCCTACCTGCAGTGAGCTGTTCGCTATGCTCAGTTTGTTTGGTCAATGGAATAAAAGCCTCGTTTTTCAGTCACAGTTTCTAAGAGTTACACTCACTGTTCCTATCCTCTTAGCATCAGGATCAAGACTGAGATAGTCTTACTCCACACACACACAAATGCTGGCAGACTACAAAGAAGCCACACTTACACTAGCACATGGTGGAGCATGGAAATAATAGATGACACATCAAAGACAGCCTCCCAGCTGTAAAAGATTCTCCTTTTTAATTCATTAGCTCATTCAGCTGCCACATTACTTCGTTACAGTTCATACTCAATACAAAGTAATCACAAGTGTTTTACTGAACTAAATATGGAATAATTTGTAGCAATTTGATCCAGAAGACACTAATAAAGGCCTTAATATCGCCTTTTCTGTTATTAGAAAGCACTTTTATGATAAAAAAAACAAAGTTTCTTGACTTTCAATAATTCACCATTTGGTCCTAATGTACTTAAATGGAAAAAATCCTTAGAGGTTTCAAAAAGCCTAAAATAGAGAAACATCTGCTAAAATTTAGGTGCAGCTGTTTAGTGAAGAGGTCCAATGCTAGAAAAGCCAGTATTTAAAGCTCCCTCTGCAATCAATAAAACGTCCATTAAAAGTGTCATGGAAGGGGGTGAAGTATTTGCCTAGGTTCAAAGTTATATTGTTTTGGTTTTTTAAAGCAATGACATCTTTTGGTCATCAAAACTTGGAGGGATTTTTTTAATTTAGTTTCACACAGGTGTTCCAGCTGAAGTCCAGCCAGGCCAAATTCCAAGCAGGCTGTAGCTTGCTGCTTTTCCAAAGCAGAGTTGTTTCAGTTATAAGAATGAAGATCCCCAAAGCAGTTCAGGTTTTGGTACAGGAGACCTGCTGTATTTCCCACTTGGTAACTGCACTTCAGAGGTGAACAAAATGACCCTGTGTTACGCCTATTACCAGCTTTAGGCTCTGTTTAACAACTCTACACAGATTTGTGTGCAAACCATCTTACAGGACATTACTACTTTGTTTCCCTGTTGGGAAAAAGACCTGAATAGTATTTCCATAACAGACTAACCCATGTGACACCAGCATAATTTTGGGCCAGAGGACTCTGAATGTAGACTACTAAAATCCTTAGCCATGGTGAGAAGAGGTGGTGTCCCTCTAAGTTGTTCACTTAATTTTTTAATTGAAATTGAAATTGAAATGAAAGGGAGAGACAAATTTAAGTTTTTCAGCTGTAGCATTAATCACTAAACCCATAACAATCAGGTAACATTCCTGGTGAAAAGAACATGGACTGTTAGAATGAGAAAGTTCTATTTGTTACTGTGTGCCAGAGCAATCTGGGCATACAAAATAAACCCAAAACCCACAGTAAAAACAAAATATGACACTCAAACATGAAGCTCACATCTGCCTGCCTAATGCTATCTAGTGCCTGTAAAAACAAATCATATGATAAACTACTTTATATGGAGTACAGAGTTGAAGAGTTGGTTTAAAAAGGAAAAAGAAGAATAAGAGATATTACACCCTTTTCTAGTTACCCAAATCAACCCAACTAGAACAAATTTAGAGACAATCACATTTCAGACACTATAATCTTAATATTTCCTGTAGAGTTTGTACAGCTCCAAACACTTCATCAACCTAATTTAAATAATGACGATAATACAGTAGCATTATTTTTAAGCACATAATAAAACTGGAGTAGTCCTTTATGTTTCTGCTGGAAGAGGGAACAGGGAGGATTAGAAATGTCATTCACAACCATGACGTTGCTACGTAGAACCCCAAACTGCTCAAAAGACTTAGATTTTTCTTAGTTCACAATAACTCTTGGGTTGGACATCCTGGTTGGTTGCATCCTATCAAAACACCCAAAAACCATGTTTTCATCCTTCTCAGTTAGGAAACTAGATTCCTGCACAACAAGACCACTAAGAGCCTATAGCAGTAAATAAAATAATGCATAACAACACCGGGGGCAAACTAGCTGTCGAGAAACTGTTCCTGAGTTGACAATGACTTCATATTATCCCATCAGCCCCTGTGCCTTCCCTGACAGAGCCATGGACACAGCCTCTTTCTTCAATCTTCTTTAGACATTGGTTAGAAGCAGTTTGTAATATTAAGAAATATTTATGTTGCTTTAAAGTATTTTAGGAAAACATTGACCAACACCATTAACTGTGTTTAGGGAACTTGCATGTACTTTTTATTGATCCTTTGTAAAACAATTGTGCTTCCTATCAGACCCCCTCAAAGAAGCTGTTCAAGCATGGAATTGAAAGAGCTAACTGAACTTTGAAACATGTTCCCTCCCACAAAAAAAGACCCAAAACCAAGAACAAATCCCACACACTGAGCTTTTATGGAATTTACTAATGTCTTCATCAAAGCACAAGCAGTTCTTTGATCACAACAGTTTTTTCCAAACAATAAAACATTTGTCAAAGATGTATAGGTATCAATACCTTTTGCCTTATATAGTCACTTGAAATACAGGCCCTTCTGGTTACTGCTGGGTGTGAGGAAGAACAAGAATTTTCTCATCTGAAGAGCTACATTTTCAGGCCAGAGATGATACAAAACTGAACTCCAGACAGCTCCTCCTCCAAAACACCCATTTTCCTTTTACCACAAAGTCTTCACAAGCATATAGTTCAGATACATGAACAGAACAACCTACATATGAGGAACAACTTAAGTAGATGAGGACTTCTCTAGTGGGAAAGGAGAGAGCAGGGGAGGATGGGAGATTTGAAAAAACATGAGGCATAAAGGGAAGGGTCAGCTCCTGTGAATTCCACAGTGTAAGAACTAGGAAGCATCCGGTGAAGCTTCAGGGGACACAATACACACAAAGAAACGGTAGTTAACTACACACATGTAATTGATCTCTAGAACCTCCTGCTGCAAGGCCCTGTTGCTGGTTGGAGCTTCCGCAAGTTCAAAAACCAAGTAGATAAATTCATGTGGCTCAGGAAGGCTCCAAATAAGAAAGCTCATAGTGATGTTCTTCAGAATCCTCTCTTCAGTGCTTGCTCTAGTCCCTGGACTCACCCAGGTCTCCATCACTGGCCTGCACTGGACCACGCACAAGCTCAAGGGACCTTTCATCTCCTCTAGTGCAGTCCCATGCTGATGGTTCTCCTTCAGGGAAAACCAGTGGCAAACGCAGAGAGCAGAAGATATTCAGGATAAAATATGTATTTCTTTGCTGACTTTTCAGATTAACAACAATAGACTGATGCAACAATTTTATTTTTACTTTATAATTAGTTGGGTCAGAAGCAAACGGCTTGTCACAGTTAACCTTACTGCTGCACAAAGCATGTCTGTGAGCGCAAACACTACCCAGAATAGCCAAGTGATTTTTAAAAGACTTTTATGGATATTCCATTCTCAAAGGATGCTGGACGAGATCAATGGACGCCAACTGAGATCATTATGTATGACTTACCTTGCCCATTTCCTTCCTTTTCTGCCTTTGAGGCTCTTTTAGTGCACTGAATGTCTTTCTGGGGAATTTCATTTAATATCTTGGCAGCATACTCAATTCCTCCTGTCAGATCCTTGAGGCAGTCCTATAAATAAAGGGCAGAATGCTTTATTACTAGAGTCAGCAAAAGAATTGTGCACAATGATGCCCTTACTCATACCACAACGTTATTAAAATGTGCATACTGTTTCTGAGGCTCAGAGGCAAAGGAGTCAAGCAATTGTAACTTAATGGCTTCAGTTCCCTCTTCTTCTGAATACACGTGTAACACTTTGTATTTTGAGTTGTGCTCCACATGAGCTGCCATCCCTGCCTCCTTTACTTCTGTTCGCTCACACAGGCCCACGTCTCGCATGAACACATAGCTCATTTGTGTTTAATATTGACACATAATTAGTACCAACTGCAAACCCTGCACTTACAAGTCTAAGCAAACGGCAACCTGCTGGGACAGACAGCGCTATGTTGAAAGTTAGAGCTCGGGACTCCTGATCAACCTTTGCGCTTCCAGCCCTCCCCTACCATGCAAGAGACATGGAAGAAGTCACAGTGTCCCCATTCCACATCCACCAAAACTTCTACAGCCCTTGGCTGCAGAACAGCGTCCTCCAAACTTTGATCCAAAGTAGAACAGGAAGCAGGTCATTGATAAATGTACTAATTTAAAACTGTAGTCTACTTCAAAGTACTTGCTAGTGTCACAGAACAATCCATCCAGGGATGTCTTACAAACACACACTGCAGCCAGACTCATGATTTTATCATGATGCTCATCCTACTTGTGCACACTGTACTCATGGGCTTACCTGACAAGGAAGAGTTTTACTACTTACTTAAAAAAAAAAAAAAGAAAAAAAAGAGGAAGGTATTTCTAACGTGAAGAAAGCACTGAAATGGGACCAAACCCTACCATTTCACCTTTTAAGAGCTGTAATCCTACAGACAGTAACATCATAAACTTCGCCAGTTTTGAAGTGGGCAAAGTAGCTTAATGTCTTTGCAGCACGATTCTCCCTGAGCATAAGTACTTTCATTTTCCGATTTTACATGATTAAACAGTGTTTATTAAAAACTACTATTTCATGTCGTCTGGTAACAAATCTGCAAGAAAGCACAGAGTCCAAAAAGCATCAGCAGCTTCTTATTCAGGTCCAGCAGTTTTAAGGCAAACATTGATTCCATGAGCTGTTCATCACCTTTCCAACATGCTCATCTCCCATGAGAAAAAAATAGCTAGAAGGAAGACTATTCCTCAATACTATGAGGAAGGGCACTGAATTAAGAAATTAATTTCAAAATAGATTATATTCATGTAAGGCTTATACAGCTTCAGCAAAACATTATGTCTTGACCACAATACCATGCAGCAAATGCTCCAGATCCAGCAGCAGCAGCCTCTTCTAGGAGAAGGAAAAAGGAGACTGGCTCCACTCAAATGAGATTTGGAGAAGCTAATCCTTGCTACCAGGGGAATGCAGCAATTGTCAAATTTGGTTCATTTTACGACATATGTTTCACCCAAAGAGCAGTCTTTTAGAACGGGCAGAAATGCCCCTAGGTCACCTTCTTCTGATGGAAGATAAATACACTATATCACTATATACACAGACACACTGCATGCACCACTCCATTACTCTCCCATTTCTGTCCCAGTTGCAAGCAAACTGAACGTGCCAAGTTACTCTTGCCCTTGCCACCTCACTGAAATTGTGTAACTGATGCCCTACAATTGAATTTTGCAGGAGAAAGACAAGATTCAACTGAGAATAATTTCTGATTGTGGACTTGGGCTTCTGCTCACGGTAACTCTTAACTATGGGGTAGTGGGGGTGCCTGTTGATGAGAGAAAAAAAAAAAGTCTTTTTAAAAAGGTGCTGCAAAAGATGGACCTTTCAAAACTACTACAAACTATCTTATTTTAGAGCTACCCTGCATTACTATTGTCCTGGTTCGAGGTAAAACAGAACCAATTTTATGTTCAGCAATTTTACTTTTTTAGCTGGGCCTCTTCTAACTCACTAAACTCTGGAATGAACAGCAGATTGGTCAGAAACTGCTCCCTATCAGGGGGATCAGAGCTGATCACACCCAGAGAGGCCCTGGCTTATCCTTATTGCTGGAACAACCAAGGGCAGGGAATGGCGTTATTTACCCCATTGGAGGGGTCACCCCTGTGGGGAGGAGGGGACAGAACAGGGGACCCCAAACTGACCAGCTGACGTATTCCATCCCATCCGCATCATGCCCAGTGTAAAAGCTGAGGAATCAAAGGGTCAGCTCTTCTTCCATCAATGGCCGATGTGTGAGGAGGACCCTGTCTATCTGCCTGCTTCTGATCGCGATCCATGTGTTTCCATCTCTAGAGCTGGAATCCAGCTCCTGTCAGTCCCTGAGTCCAGTTTGGGACTTTTCCCAATGCCTGATGATGACGTGATCGTCATCCTGGGAGCTTGATATGGCTTTGTATATATTGTATCTATTTCACTATTTTCTTCCTTTTCATTTTAATTGTAGTATTAATACTTCATTAAAGTAGTTTAGTTCATTCTAAACTCGTAAATCTCCTTATCCTCTTCCTCTCTTTTCTTTTTTGGGGGAGGAAGGGCTGTCTGTCAGTCTGGTTTTGGTAATTTTGGCTGAAACCACGACAACTATAGCAGCACTTCTACTTAAAAGGAAAATGAATGATCTCTCCTCCATTTACACCAAGTGTCTTTGTGGATTTTAGTATAATTACTCCTCTTAGGCTGAGATGACTCAGTCCTACTTTCACTGCATGCAACAAGGTCATGCAAGACAACATACTCGTATGATTTTCACTTTGGTCCACCTCCAGCAATAGTTCCCAGTCAGCTCTTACTGCAAATCTAACAAATAAAACTTAGTTCTCCAATCCGATATTGAAGTAGACTTTCACTATTATTAAAATGCTTGTGTAAGGAATAACAGAGGTGTCAAACAGAGAAACCTTGCGGCTCCAGGGTCGTAGTGATGCAGATCAGTGCAACTCCACTAGGTCTTACTCACTGTTTACTCAATAAAACGCAGTCTGTTCAGATCAGCCACTGATGTTCTCAGTACGCACCACAACATTCAAATCCTGAACGCTGAAGAGCAGGTTTCCATAAGGACTTCAGATTTAATAGAGTAGCAACACAGTATAAGTAGGCTTCGCTTACACACACAGGCAGGTTTTGTCACACAAGAGCGATGGGGAACACTAACGTAGTAAGTGCTGCAACCAGTCATACGCTCTCATCCATAGTAATGCCAGAATCAAAAGAATTTGTGATTATTTTAGGAATGCAAATAGCAGCTGCCATCCATTAACACAAAATGTGGGAAAATAAAAAGCACCATTACACATGGTTTCTAATTATTACAAGCCACATAGTAAACCTGCATAAAGTGACATCATTATTTGAACTGCCTCCAGATTAGTTTCATGTCTCTTAAGTATCTTTGTGGCAAAAAACAAAGGGGGGGAATGAACTGTAAACTTCTTTTGACTGGCCATCTGTTGATGGCACATGGAGACTGTGATTTCCATTTATCTTGACAACAGCAACAGAAAGAGCGTCTAAGGTCTCAACAACAACAAAAAAAAAAGGTTTGTAACATGACTACTTTAGATTTGTCTGAAAAGGCAGAAAATAGCACAGATGCATCAAAATAAATTATGCAAACCCATTCAAAGATGCATTTAGCAACAGACAAATGTAAATATTAAACATGAAAAAGTAGGATGTTCATACAGTTCTAATATGTATTTTTCTTATATACAAACATAATTCATATATATATATATATATACACACACACACACACTTTCACAGTGAAGAATTAAGACCAGCAGTGTGGGGTGGGCTGCCTTTCAGACATATTAAGCCAAAATGAAAAACCCTTTAAAATCATATCCATGTACTTCTAAACACAAGCATGCAAAATATTCCTCGCTACCTTTGGAACAGGTATCAATGTCAAACTCGGGGCTGGAATGTCATTGCTGCTGGCAGGACACTACTGCGAGGACACTCACGGATGCAGTGGTCCCACTGACACCATCAGGTGTTGTTTATGCATGATCCAAGTCTAGATGTCAAGGCAAAACAGAAGGAGCCAGCAGGGAATATACCACAGAAGAAAGCAGTAAGAAGAGAAGGATTAGCTACATAGCTACCAATAAAAATTAAAACATTTTTTCACTTTTCTTTCAAAGGGAACGTTAACCACAACACTAGATCCTACTGTAAGCAGGAATGATCCTGATAAGAAAGAGTTGACGTTTAGGCCTTAAACTCACTGAAGAGAACACTAGACACACTTTCCTACAATACTCATATTTAGAGTATGGAAAAAAAAAAAAAAAAACCTTAACCCCAGTGTTTAAACCAAATTTTGCTATATTCTTCGAAAAGACAGGTCATTTTGCAAGAGAAAGCCAACACAAAAAAAATGTACATTTAGTTCTCTTTTTTAAATGAGCTTATCTGCATGTTACTTTTACTTTGAAAATCTGTATCCATTTTTGATTTGAATCACAGAGCAGCTTTAAGGAGAAAACTAACTCATTAAAAAAAAAAAAAAGACTAGCTACCTCTGAAACCCTTCTCAGAACACATTCCAGTATTTTCCCAAAAGCTTATTGAAAGAGTAAGTGAAAGACCACACAAAGTACCTAACACTCTGCTTTTTGGACTGGATGCATCAATGCGCAAAGTAGTTCTAGTAGTTCTGCTGCTGAGGAATCAGACAGCATTTCAGGAGATCTGGATTCCAGCTTGTTATTTTCCCTAGACTTGCCCTCCCAAGAGAGCTGCAGTAAGTTGCTTGATTTCTCCTGGAAAGCTTCTCACACATGGATAACAAATGTATTTATTTGCTGCCCCACTGTACCTCCTGATTTGGATTTCAAGGTGAGCAGATTTAAAAACATTTGCACAGCACTCTAGAATCCAAATCCTGCTTGATTCTCATTCTTATATGCTAATAACAAACTACATAAAGCCCTACCCGTTAAAAACTGTGTTAGACATGCATCTGGGTTTACACCTGTGACAGACCCGGCACTTTTTAGATGCGGATACGAAACCAGAGCGTGGCATACACCAGCTAAAACCACAGGTCATCCTGCAGGCACAGCTTTCTTCTGAACGTTTAGGATACAAAACAAGGAAGCAGAGCACCGGAACTTCATAAAAAGCTTACAAACTTCTTTAATACTAAAAATTGTTCTACTACATTAACCCAAGCAATAAATATATATCTACTGGCCCTAGTAGAATACACTGCATCACATTTCCACCAAGATGCTAGTCACAAGATTGCTGTAAACATCCCTCACTCTTAGGTAAAACACAACAATACATTTAACTTGACTAATTTCCACTTACCAAGACCATATTAACCTTCCCTAATTATGAAATATAAATTGACAAACATAAGAGACAAAACTAGCCTCGGTGCAGGGTGCATGTTCACTGGAGTCAAACTAGGGAAGTACCATCAGCCATTGAATGTGGCCAGAGAACAACTGGCTGAATTATTTGTACAAAACCAGTGCCATCTTGAGACACTTTCTGTTCCCCCTTTGTTAAAATTCACAAGAGTCCTCATTAAAGAGATGAAGGTGCATTAAATGAAGGCAGAAATTAGAGCTAATTTTAAATATGCACTGGTTTAACAGAACCTTGTAATCTGCTCAGGTGCATTACACTTGTGATTTCCTTAATGTTTCTTTAATGATTTTGGAAGGTAATTCTCCGTTGCATTGCAAACCAGTTTTGTTCAGACACATTCAAGTTTTCCCACAGTGGAGTAAGCAAGTTATCAAGAGAACTAATTAGCTTGACCTTCTGTTTGCCCAGTAATGAGAAATGCATCAAACGGGTCTCTCTTTTCATGTCTAAGTCTGTCAATTAAAACTCGGGCTTTCTATTCATTGCATTGTCCTCAGGAATATTTACCACAAGCACAAGCAATATAAGCAGTGCCCTTATCCACTCACCTCTTCACTCTACCCGGTAACAGCTTTGAGTTTTCTTCAGTGGAGGAAAACAACAGCCATAAACGAAATTTCCCTTACAAAAGCCAGATGTAATCCTTCTGGAGCCAGAGTTCCTCAGGCAAATTAAAAGCTACAGACTCAGACACTAAAAGATTCTACAAGCAAGAACTGCTCTCAGAAGACTAACCATATCCTGATTTTTTCAGAAATTCAGGAATTGCTACATTTGAATTAATTCTAGATCCTGATTCTCTAGCACCCTAACAGTATATTTTTGCATGTATAAGCCCTTAGCTCATACTTCCAATCCCCTTTCACAAATAAAGCAAGTCAGGAGATAAACCATCAAAATCAAAGGCAAAGACCTAAGGACTAACAGGAGCAGGGCCTCTGATGTAAATTATCCCTCAGGTTTCTCAGACAAGCTCGTAACAGTCAAGGTTACAGGGCAATGACAGAGAATTACTTGACAAAGGTTATTTTGGAGAGGAAATAAGGTCTTGTCTGCCTTTCGTCTACTTTAAGATAACCCAAAAGTCACATATGTGAAATTCCAGCAATTTTTACAAGACCCCTATAGGTTCACAGTAAATTAATTTTAATACCTAATATAAGACCTTAGCTTTCCATTCAACAGCCTCAGATCTATACCTTCATGACATCTTCCAGACATACTTTTGCGAACAAACCCCAAACAAACCCTTATAACCTAACAGACCTTGGTAGTTCCTCTGCTTAAGGAAACTTCTAGGTCTGCTGGGTTCAAAATTCTCTTCCCATTTCATACTGGGTTTGCAACACACTCCAGTCTGCAGCCCTGATTACCCTCTCTGTAAGCGTGCAGTTGAAGAAGCCAAGGACCAGCTCTCCAGAGACTGGTTTCTTGCAACAAAGAGCACCACAGACTCCTAACCCATTTTCACCAGTGCCACCCATCACTGCCAATGAGGCTCTTAAGCTCACCGAGTGCTCCACAAATAAAGTCAGCACATCCAAGTGGTGTTCACAGCAGCTCCCTCACTGAGCTAAATGCCATCGAAAGCCCCTCTTCCAGGAGGCATATCTTGCTTCTCCTACAGGAATCCATCTTCCTCTTGGAGTTCACGCACCTGACATCTTTGTGAGCTCGCCACAAAGATCTTTCTCCTGAAAGCCAGTCAGCTGTCCTTCCCTCTGAAGCATGGCTGGCACAGGATGTAGTGACATTCCTTTTTCACTCAGTGCTCTAGTGATCTAAGCACGTGGCCAAGATGTAGGAATTCCCATTTCAGTTTCCTCCTGTGTTTGAGGGAGGTTCAAACTCACACCTTTCACTGCCCTACCAGCCAGGACCCCTCAGAGCCTGGGATCTCAGTCAGTCCCAAACAGAAGATGGTGCAGATTCAAGGCAGAGGCAGGCAGGTGGGGGAAGTGATTTTTGAATTTTCCACATGCAGGAGACTGCCCTAAATGCCGTGCCACACATAAAAGAATATCACCGTCTTGTCACCCCTCATTTTTCTACACTTTTGAGCTGACTTTCAACTAATCTTGTAGTATGCATTAATGTTTTAAACATATCCCATGAGATGTCCCTTGGAAATAGAAAGGCTGCAAGCAGCTTAGCAGTGGACTCTTGAGGCAGAGAAGAAAGGCACTGTGCTATTCCCAAGGCAGGCCAGAGCATATGCCCAAGTGGGGGGAAGTCCCAGATGAAAACCAATGCCCACAGGCTAACGGAGTGGATATTAAAGACTGCGCTTCCCAGCTTAGATACCCGAATTTTGCCTACAGCCCAATGTCAGCACCTTAAAGCTTTTGGGGACTGCTTCTCAAGCAATTCCTGATGTTTTGAGTCTCAACCCTGCTCCTATTCTACTTGACAAAGCTAGCCCACTTCTACAAATCTGCATCCAGTTTACCTCCTGAAAGAAACAAGGCTGATCACGAATCACTTCAGTTCCCAGCACCTTCTGGCAGTAGTCAGTCTTAGCTGATCAGATCTTATTGCTGTGCAGTTAAGAATATACTAGACTTTGGACAATAACATCAGGCATCAGAATTCAAGTGGTGTTCAACCAGCTGAATCAGGAGCAACGGCTTGTGGGTAGAGCACTGCCTACAAACTGAGTCTTTCCTCATTCTGCCTTAGCACATGCTTTTAAACCTCAGAGAGGCCATCAGCTCCCCTATTTGACCATTTCTCCAGCTGATAAATGGATATAAATATAATCTCTGTTACAGCATGCTTTGAGAAGTACAAAATAGTAAGATTATGTTAGTACTTAGGGGCAATCAGCACCTCACAGTAGATGACACTCCTTCTAAGCATTGGCAATGAACCACTGCACCACAATTTTAAAACAAAACAACAACAGGTAATTAATAAAGAGTAGCTGCCAGCCAGACACTTCTTTGCTCAGTCAGTTTTATATAACCAGTCATGAAATCTGCTGGTCCAAGTTCCCTGTTCTCTTAATTTTCAAAATAAGAGCAGACTCCATCATTTGCTCTCTTGGGCACTGTACCACCTGCTGCTGGTCACAGTCCACAGCAGAACATACTACAATGTCAGAAGCAACCTCACATCAAAATCCAAAAACCAGAATTCCTTTACCTTACACAAAAGAAAAAAGTCACTAAACGAGGAAAAGCACAATTCAGAAGAATGTTCTAGGTTTGTAATTAGAATATCAGAGAGAAACACAGTACAAGGGCACTCGTCAACATGAAGCAGCCTTCTCCCTCATGGACATTATCCACATCATGTAATGAGAACAGACAAGCAGGACGGGTAGGTCAGCACGGTGGTAGCCAACATGTTTGATAGGCAATTGCATTCACATGGCATCACACAAGTTAGCATGAGACAGACCAAAGGGAACTGTGCCTTTACAGTACTCCCTCATTTTAAGCTAGAAACTACTTTGCAGTATTTATACGATGTGGGAAGGAAACAAAATAGAAACTGGAAACAATTTTAAGATTATAGTGCCCATAACGTTAGCTGCATAATCGAATGGCAAAACTAACTCATTTATTACATCAGTATTTCTTTCTTAGTGCCATAAATTAAGGATATTTTTTGGCAGTTCTCCCTTGCCAGGAACAATTCTTTTATTCATGAACCCGCTCATTTTAAGGGCTAAGTCTTTAGAGCCCATTAGAAAAACATCATCAACACATTCGGGTTTTTTTAATGCAAGGAAAGAAATGTTAAGCAAGCTGCCGTTCCCATTTTTCAAAATAAATCTGTTCTTCTCTCCCACAGTTATATACCAGTACATAAAACATTGATTTCAGCAGAGTTACTTCTGATTTACATGGCTGTGGAAGCAGAGTCACAAACCATAGCATACGTAAAGATATTTCTGTAGAGCCTCCTTATGCTGCTGAGTCGGCATGCATCGAACCTAGGACAGCAGAGGAATTTAAAGTGCTATTATGCTGCAGAAGGAAAACGTGCCTTTCTTCCTACCTTCAGGATTATTATTCATATTGCCACAGTGCCCCAAGAGCAAAATCTTATGTGCTAGTTGCTGTACATATCTCAAGACAGAGCATTTCCTGAATATTTACAACCTAAGCAGATAACAGCAAAAACTGGAGCTAGAAAGCTGAGAGAAACTTCCACCAGGGCTTCCCCAAGATCTCCCCGAGTGCCTGTGACAGGCACAAGTGTAGCTCAGGGCCACAGCAACAGATTTCTTCTCCACTCCCTCTGAACAGGACAGTGCTTTCTGCTATAACTTGGTATCATCCTTTTGAACTACAACACAGGGGGAGCCTTATTTTATTTAGCATAATACAGCAAACATCTCATATTTTAATCTTTTCACATATTTATGGGGACATGACCTTAATGAAAAAAATAGTTCTTTGCCTTTGGAAGTACATACATATGAGTACTTGCTGGTGTTTTAGCTCTCCTCTTTTAATACAATTGGGAAAGGATGGTGGAAATCAAAGACACATGCTATCATTTGATGGTCTGGATCAAGAAAAAAAAAACAAAAACAAACTGGTTTTCTCCATAATGATTTCACAACCTTTGTGTACGTAAGTGGCTTTCCCGTAGACAGGAATTCTTCATCTGCAAGTCCTTGAGTCAAAGGGATTCAATGAGGCATTGCAATTTATCAGGTACATTTAAAAAGCAATTTTCTAGGTATTCATGGAGCTCCTACCTAAAAACACACACACTCCAGTTGGATAGGTACATTATTAAAACATCTAGCTCCAGCGCTTCAGTTAGTTATTGACTTTACACCAACCAAAATTTATTACCGGTATTTGTTCATGACTTACACGTCTTTACAAAAAAAAAAATACAAGTATAAGTAATTCAGTTCTCATTTCATGCTAACAGTACATTAATTTATACATCAATTAGTCACAGACGAAAAACAGAAGAAAAATATTCCTTAGCACTCCCAGTGCCAGATTTCAACCTGAAATAAAATAGTTCTCGGAGATCCCAGAGGCTTCGTATTTTAACAGATGCCATCATGTTTGGCAGCAGCCTTAGCATCAAACATGGCACTTGCATTCATACTATCCAGCACAATCC
This sequence comes from Nycticryphes semicollaris, assembly GCA_013400055.1. Classification (NCBI taxonomy): domain Eukaryota; kingdom Metazoa; phylum Chordata; class Aves; order Charadriiformes; family Rostratulidae; genus Nycticryphes; species Nycticryphes semicollaris. Next base: position 391,007 of record VXBJ01007101.1, read on the forward strand.
AAATTCTGTATTTCCACTTCCAATAATATAATAAAGATATATCCTCTCACCTCCTTTTTCCCTCTTCATTGTGCAGACAGAGTCTAGTTTGTCTTGCATAAAGCTAGGAGCAGAGCAAGTGTGGAAATGCCAGCTTGCTTGGTGCTTGCTTGCACCAAGAACACAGGTTGCTTAAAAACAGACCTTCACTTCAAGTCTAGAAAACACCATGAGGGCACTGGCAATCTATCTATTGCATTCTATCTAGTCATGGACCTGTTGGAATGGGTCCAGCAGAGGGCCAGGAAAATGCTCAGAGGGCTGGAGCACCNCTTCCATGATTCTCTTCGTACGACAGATTTTTCATGTGTCAATGGCTGTATTAAACAAATACTTCAATTAGGAGGTACTGCCCTCCACTCCTATGTTTGACTTGAGGGTCTGTGTCTAGCTGGCCATCAGACCAGCTATAGGCTCCAAACCTTTGCTTACACTGGACTGCAGTTCTTCAGTGGCAGTGGATCTCTGTGTGTGTTCTCTGCAGTGCCCAGAGCAATGAATGTCCGAGATCCATTAGAATCTCAAAGTGTCACACAAACAACAGACTAGACATTAAGCTGTGAACAGTCTAATAAACCACTCTTTATGTACCAGTTTGTAGCTTGGAGAACACAGTCTCTAATACAGTTAGCTGATGAACACTTTGTGTTCCACAAATTTTATTCTGGATTATGAGCATTTTTTCATTATCTCCTGTCTGATTTATATTTACATATATGTACAACAGAAATCCATATTACCCTTTTGTAATTAGACACTGTGCAGCCACCTGCCAGACTGTCTGTGATCCAACAACTCAGCATGTGCTTGTATAACTGAGGCATAGAAATCACTGGAATGCTGCACGGGGTGACAAACTGCAGTAAATATCTTACAGGGAGGCAGTCTGTTTGCTTGCATTTAGGATATAAAACTCTACATGCAACTCAAAAAAAAAATAAAATACCTAGTGGCAGAGAAGAGATGAACAGACGGGCAGTGTTCTTCTCCTTCCTTGGTATTTTCTAGACTTGTTTTCTACCTTATTTTACCTAGGCTATAACTTCTGAAAAATGCATTTTTCGGTCTGTGGGCACTGTGAATGTATCATCACTCTGCGTGGGTGTTTACACCTATATTTTATAAATAATAAACAGTGAAACCAAATACTATTTTCCAAACTGATCTTTGATACAGAAGTGCTCAGCTTGAGGAGCTTTAGGTAGGTCTCATTTTCAGCAGCTTACCTAAATCTCTTATCAGACTAGACACCATTTAGCTTTACCATTGTCACCATGTTCAAGTAACAGTTATACCCCATATGCAAAAACATATTCACTACACCCCTCCAACTACCACATTTCAACATGAGGGATCTTATCTGCCCTGTACCAAAAAGGGCATTGTCCTTTGTCACATCCATTTTCATTATTCATCTGTCTATCAATCCTTTCAAAGACTGAGTTCCTCTTATAGATGAAAATAACCCCCTTTTTCTAGCTGAAGAGCGGATAGCCTATCTAGGACACCAACAGAAAAACTTCAACTCATCTATCATATGCAAGCTGTTTGTCTTCATAAAACAGTCCTAGTGCAATGGATGGCCCCAACATTCATTTTCTCCACCCTCCTTCTAACCAGTCGAGTCAGAGGGCACAAAGCACATCTGAATGTGGCAACAACAAAGCCCAAAGAGGAGAGGTGGCTAAGACAGATTGCCCACTTTAAAAAAAAAAATAAATACCAAATGGCTATTTACAATACCTCCTGTTCAGTAACTGCAACTACAGTGCATTTGACTAAAAAAGGGAGCCTGCAACAACTGCCAGTCACAAACACATTCCTCTAAGTAACTGCTGTTTCCCAATGCAGCCTCAACAACTTGCAGTATTGGCTGGTAAACTCCTAGCATTTCCTTCCCCTCCCTAAGACACACCCTAACCCAAACAGCTCTTCAGGTCTTCTCTGTGGATTTTCCCCTCATCAACAGTATTTCCATATTCTTTAGCAGAGAAAAATATGGATAAATATTGAATCAGAAAATGAAAGTTTGTTACAGAAAACACATAGGCCTGTATATAAGCTCATTGACAAGTGCCTGGATCATACGCAATTTGTAAATGATGTGCCACTTCAAGACAAGACTTGGTTTCTGTTTGCTTATATAAAGCCTGAAGGACTGCAAGTACTGGCAGTGTCACCACAGGCAATGGAACCTTCCCAGGGCTTTAAAAGACAGCCACACAGGCAGGACATCAGCTACAGGGTATTGTTAAAACTTGAGTAATGAGCTCCAGGAAGATGACAAGCTCAAAGGTATTTAAGATGACAGTTTTAGACACGGCCATTATTCAAATAGCTTTCTGCCACTGAGGAAAATTTATTAGAACGTTCAGTGTGATGGTAGCGATATGTAATTTGGACTGTTCGAATCAGGCTATATGCTGTCGATGTGTGGTATGAGTTACCAACTAAGAACTGGAAGCAGGGATGAAAAAGTGATGCGATTACTGTGGTCAGGAGATCTGAAGGCCCTGGTTTAACAGATTGAGCAAGATGTATTAGATCAAAAACCTCTAGAATATAGTTGCTCAACAATAAAGCATCTGTCTTAAATACTGAAATATGGAATACAGTATATCAAAACCAGGTTATTATAGATATACAAAAGAGACAGAAAAAACAGATTAGTCTTACAGTCAACATAATACATATTCTGCAAGCAGTAAAACATAGAGAGAAAAATTTATGAATCTGTCAGATTCATGTCTCTAAATGGTGACTGTTTCAATAATATTGCTGTTCAGATGTACATTAAAAAACCCAAGTCATTAAAAAAAACCCAAGCAATCATTTGAGAACAACAGGCAGGCGATGTTAGCCAGACAAATCATTGGGCTTCACTTTCAAAATACTTTTTTTTAATATTCTATATGGAAAAAGAGCAGAGTTCTCACACAAAGCAAGTCCACTTTCATGTTACTAAGAGTTAAGATCTACAGTGTGAGAAAGCTTTGCTTGAATGTCTTTCAAATTTTCATGGGGATGAAATACACGGAGCCATACCCACCAAGGACTATCAGATCCTCTTATTATCCTCTTATTAGTCAGACACCTTAACAAGCCTCTATTTTCATGAAGTGTCAAACATTCTTGCCTTCAAAACAGCCTCAAAAATCACCTCTGATATCTTGTCCCTGTATCAGCATCTGAACTCACACACAAGATGAGCACTGACCACTGCTGGTGTGTTTGTAGACGAACAGAAAATACATTGAACACAAGCTGCCATGCAGCTACATGTGGAACTGGGCAGATCCTTAAATGCACATGTACTTCCAACAGCCAGGCAACTGTAACCACAAGGAAAATGCACTGAAATAATTCAGTGGCAGGAGCTAAATGGATATGATAGGGATTACAAAACACAGTGTCACTTTACAGACTTTAAAAAGTGGAAGAGGTGTGCTATCAAGGCACTTCAGTCAGCAAAAGAGATGCCAAATTTTAAGTTACAGTGAGAAAATAAACACATCTCAGCAGTTACTCCATGACCATGGCCACTTCTGGACGCTTGCCTATCATCTAGGTCACATTTCAGCTGGCCACATTCAATCCATGAATGTGTGTCAACAGCACATGGATCCCGCAAAATAAATCAAGTTAGTTTTACAGTATCCAAATATGCTTCTACTCAGATCACTCAATAGCCTTGAGCAACAGGGATACCAACACAGGTCTCTATCCCTCTGCAGTGAGCCCTCACTGCAGATGAGCAATCACACAGCAACTTTCAAGTTCTCAAAGAATGAAAACCAGAAACTCTTGAGGGCACCTAACCTATTCTTGCCAAGACTCAACAGACAAATCACTTCCTTGGCACCGGGATTAAGGCTGCAGGCTGCGAATCAGCATGGACACATGGTCTATGTCCACAACAGACATGGGCATATACACCACAAACCTCTTCGGCAAGCTCAGCATCCACCTGGATCCACTACAGGCAGGAAGGAGCTTGAATAATCTTCCTACAGTGGCTTGCTGAACTTCACAGTAACTCGTGACAGTGACCCTTGTGCAGTAAATCACAGAATCACAGAATCTTAGTGGTTGGAAGGGACCTTTGAGATCATCGAGTCCAACCACATGAAAAAAAAAAAAAAAAAAAAAAAAAAACCCCAACAAAAAAAAACAAAAAAAACCCCAA
>VXBJ01007101.1:396212-450441 GCA_013400055.1 Nycticryphes semicollaris
TCCTTCCGGCCCTTCTTATAGATGGGCGTCACATTGGCCACCCTCCAGTCATCCGGCACCTCTCCTGTTGACCAGGATTGTTGATAGATAATGGAGAGAGGCTTGGTGAGCTCTCCTGCCAGCTCCCTGAGAACTTTTGGGTGAATCCCATCCGGCCCCATAGACTTATGCATGTCCAGTTGCATAAGCAAATCATTAACTACTTTCTCCTGGATTACAGGGGAATTGTTCTGTTCTCCGGCCTTATCTTCCAGCCCAAGAAGACGAGCACCCTGGGGGTAGCTGGTCTGACTATTAAAGACAGAGACAAAGAAGGCATTAAGTATCTCAGCCTTTTCCTCATCTTTGGTTGCGAGGTTTCCCCCCGCATCCAGTAAGGGATGGACATTCTCAGTCACTCTCTTTTTGTTGATGTATTTATAGAAACTTTTTTTGTTGTCCCTTATACATCTCTTGGAGTAAAGCTGGCTGCTTTAAAATGCTGTGTCTGAACACAGAAAACTATTGAGACTTTTGAATTATTGTGTCATAAAAAATAAAGTCCTGTGTCACAGGGAACTATTCATTTTCGTCTAATGCCTTAAGCTGGAAAATAGGGGATCTAGTTATAGCATCTGTGTATTCTTTGAACAGCAACTAGCAAATTCTGGAACCTGATACCCAGTTATCTGGTATCTACTTCCACCTTCAAGTAAGAGCAGAGGGTTTATTCTGGATATATACCAGATTCAGTCCTCAATGGCTTTACACCCACAGAAGCAATGAAAGAACAGTAATAATATGGGAGGGCTACCAAGAATGAACAAATAGAATCTGGTAGAGCCCAGAAACAGAGAAACTGCTGTCTTGGGAGAAAAAAAAAAATAAAAATATAAACACCAGAGTATCTGTTGATATCCCTACAAAAAGATGAAGACTTCAAGATGCAAAAACCACACTTTCGCAAATGGCTTGCAACCCTCTTTTCCTGCCTTAACAAAAAAGGGTATTTTTAAGGTACCTCCCACAAAGCTGACTAAAAGAAAAAAAACTTTACTTTGAGTTTTCAGCAAAAGATACTGCAGACTGAACAGCCTGGTGACTGGCACAAGCCAGAATAAATGAATTACAGTCGTGAACTACCTTCCAAGTCTTCTTCAGATAGACATAAGAGAATTTAATCTAGACGAGGACACTGTGATTTAAGAAAACTATTCCTGGATTCGGTATTTCTTCGTAACATTTGGCATAACTAACCTCAGCATGATGCAGGTTGAGAAAGTAACTTGTTCTGTGAATAATCTCCTGCGAGGGCCATATTCACACAATCGAAATTACACTCAAGTCCCCGAACTTTGTATTTTCTAAGAAGCGGACTGTGGTTTAATAACATATCTCAGTCCCATGAGTTGCTTTTATCAGTGAGTGCTCCATCAGTGGCTTTGTCACTACTGACAAAACACAAGGAATTTGAAGTGATTTGAATCCATCCCTTAATGAAGTTACATGATGGGACATATGGGATCATCTTCTAAACAAAAGGGGCGATGACTACTATACTGCCTCTACCTGCCCTTTTCAATGCTTCAACAAATGCCTGCCTTTTCTTCTAATGATTGCTCTAAATTGCTGTCATCAAACAGAAAGATGCATCAATGCATATTCCCTTTAGAACACAATTAAGCAGAGCCTGTACCCTCTCAATGCTGCGATCTCAGCAGTGAATCTCCAGATATACCACAGTAGAGTCTTATCTGTTGCATCCCAGGGCTGAATGGGTGGAAAAAAAATAATAATAACAAGCAGCACCTTCAGCTTCAATCAGCAGCACATTCCACGATCGCAAATTGCTACCGTGTATGAAGAAAGGTCTGAAATGCAAATGATCAAGAGGCCATTAGAGACATTAAAGATTTAGCAGACCTATGTTCATCCTGTTTTTATTGGGGGAGGGAACAAGGGGATATAAAGGTATTAATTTCGAAGAAATAGATCATGAAATAGTTACCATATTCAGCCTTTCACAGAATAGTTATGTTAACATAGTTAATATATAGTTATATATATTTTTATAATTATAGTTAGTTATAGTTAATGCTTCATGTGGGGGAAAAATATTTGAAATAGATATTGCCCATTCAGCTCTAACTTTAATAATTTATTTACATCAGTAATATTGTTTATAGGATTGAAAGCTACCCCAGAGCAGTCTCACTACAGACTAACCTTCAAATGACCTTCCATTCAATTTGGACCAGCCTCTGAGGGAAAGAGCCTCCAAGATTCTTTTGCTGCCTACAGCAGCACAGCGTCAGGATGGAACAGGTGATCTTGCAATTTGAATTCTCCAAAGCAAGAAAAAAAAGGTTTTAAACCTATTCTTCTTCAAAGGGCATTCCTGACATTTACTACTGCAATGACAAAAATAATCCTTAGTCATAAAGCTGTCCAACAAATAGCTATTCATATGTGTGAACTGGAAGAATTTTCTTGGGATTCCTTTTATTTCCATATTTAGTCTTCCTTCATTATCAGTATCATGAAGGTTAAAGCCCCTACTTTTCAACTAAAATTGGACCTAGAAGCTTCTATTTTCAGTTTGCAGGCTTTGGGACTGTATTATTGTCACAGTCACATCATGTTATTTCCACCAAAACAGCTGGAGGTTTCCAGTGTAGGAAGCAATTATTATGAAAAGTGTCAATGTGTCATTCTCTCCAAGTCAAATGTTTAACTTCAGGTTATAGCATTTGACAAGTATCCAGCTCTTAAGTCTCCACCAAGAAAAAGGAAAAAGGAGAGAGAGGACACACACGAGTCACAAGAGAAAAGAACAGTTTATCCACTGCTACACAAGCAGATTTTGACATTGCTGACTGATGCCTCAGTTGTGATGCATTTCTGGAATTTAATTGCTTTGGCGGAAGGCAGGCTTAGGTCTGTATGCATGAATGAACACACTGTTCACCTTGACCCAACAATGCATATACAAAAGGTGTCAGTCTAAAATAACATGCTAAATAATTACACAGCCAGTAAGTGGTGCAAGCATTTTAGGAGATGATAGTTACAACGGGAGGGGGGAGGGATGGGGGAGACAGCACACAAGAGAAAGCATCCTGCCTGTCAAACGCACAACAAAACCAGAGTTACTCTGTGATACCTTTCAGGCCTAAAAGGCTCAACTTAACCACAGTGCTAGGTACAAAGGACCATATACATGCCTGAAGCTTCCTGGCACAGTGTCTTCCCAGGGTATGTCCAAAGGTGCAGCTGTACCCTCAAGCAGTTATCTCTATTAGCATATGGTACATCTACTACCTTAACCCATCTAGTCTTAACAGCTGCAATAGTAAACAACAAAGCACAAAAAAACCCCCGTAATAAGCAGCCAACAACCTGGCTACATGTTCTCAAGAGTGGGCAGAGGTGCCCTCCTCTCCATCCTCCCTACATTTGCTGGCTAGTAGGCACCCTCTGCTCCCTCCAGCCTGCCAGTACAGGCTGCAGCCTGACCCTCCTTCAGAGGCACAGAGATAACCCTGGTGGATTTTCCCTCAGAGAAAGCAGGGCAGCCAGTGCTGCACAACCAGGGAAGTCTTGGCTCATGCAAAAATCAGTACATCCCAAAGAACAGGTCTCCAGTTCACAGCCTCAAACTATCAATTCAGTCCTGGTCCAAAACACAAAGCTCTGTGGATGGCTGTGCTTTCAGGAACACACACAAGTCACACCAATACCAAAGAATGAAGCCCATCGGTAGCAAGAAGCACTCCAACAGCTTCAAGTGCCAATATCTCTTTCTCCTATTACATTTTGGCACCACAAGGACAATCCTATTAATTTCGAAGCTAACAATTTATGAAAGTATTTGGAAGGCAGGAAAAAAAAAAAAAAAAGGCAAGGGGTGGGGAGGGGGTAGATGGGGAGGAACTTTACCAAAAAGCACTTCAATATTTTAGGCTGGAGTCAAGACAAGGAAGTGATACAAAACATATGAGATCCCAAATCCCAATTCTGCTTAGAGTGGGAATCTCCTGTTTGTACAGTATATTCTCCAGCTACGCGTGGTATATTAAATTAATGGAAACTCTGAGCTTTAGCATATGTTTAATAGCTACAGTCTGCCTTTTTGAGCAATGATACGACTTTCTTACCGTATACAAAAAACCCACACATGGATGCATTTATGTATGTCAAAAATACCCCATGCAGACTTTGCTGTTACTCAACACCACATATTGTCCATGGTCAAACAGTGCTTTAGGCTGTATTAAGCAAGAGAAGTAAGCTGCTATAAAAAGTGGCCCCAGTTTCAAAGAACCTAGCAAAATCTTAAAAAAAAAAAAAAAAAGAGAAAGATGTTCTTCCACAATAAGCCTTTGCTGCTCCCACAATAGAGCCAAATATTATCTTATAACCCATACCCCTCACACAGTTCTAAATGGCTGTGGGACAGATCAGGATGAGGGCAATTTTTCAGTTGTAATTCTGCAAACTGAGTGCCACTAACTAGCCTTGGCATGTTTGGCTAACGCTTGGTGACAAGACCCCAAGCAAGAAACCCAAGGTCTAATCCTCAATATCTGTCACCTAGAAGGATGAGGGCGACATCATTTGCACATTTGGAAGGTGCTACATATTGAAATACAGCAAGATTTTAATGTTGTTGCCAGTGCACCAAAGTAACTGTTGAAATAAAATTGCTTACTCGGAAAACTAATCAGACAGATACAGGCAAATCACAGACGCTTTTTAAGTCATAGCATGTTGTTGCACAGACACAGCACGGGTGCCTTTGAAACAGCTATCTCAAACTGAACTAAATTTGTGTTCCCAAGAGCCGGTAACATTGGGCAATTACATTTTGCACACACAGCCACAGGAACACCATGCTCTTTACCTCCCGTGATACACACTGCTGAAGCAAAACCCTGTACCAGAACACAAGGCAGTGTCACTGCAGCGTGCTCGGGGAAAAGCAGCTCTGCAGCCAGAACAGGGAAGTTCTCCACAGACAGCTTTCTCCCGTGAGCCAAGAGTGACATCTGCCGGGGCCTGGACTGCTGCACATGGGGCTTTCTTTACCTTAAGGAATGAAATGAGCCCAGCCCAACACCCGGCACTACAACTGACCGCCAACACACCCAAGGCTTCTATCTAGACAGCCCTTTGTGCAAACACAGCAAAAACAGCACTTCAGGGGAATCCACACACACTCAGAGAGACTTCTAGAAAGCTGTTAGCACACCATATCTAAACTGTGCAGCAGAAAAGCAGCGATTACACTTGTGTCAGGAAGAAAGGGTAACTGTGTCCACTTCACAGCAAAAAGCAGCATAGTGAAATGGCAAAAGGATTCACTGTAATCCCTTCCAACTCTGTCCCACAAGACTTACAGCAACAGCGATACCACCCTAAAAGTGGAACAGAGAACATGGCAACAAGGAAGAAAAAAAAAAAAACAAACAAACCCCAAACCCCCTCAAGCCCTAATACCTCCAAATGTTGCTATATTTGCAATACAGACAAAGAAAGATGCCTCATAGATGGGCTTTAGACCCAATATTGAATTGCAGCTTGGAAAGAAAGCAATAGGGAACGTTGCTGCCATCTGGTGTACGGCACCTACCTGCCCAAATTTGCCTAGAGGATACGAAATTATCCCGAAACAAGGCCTTGTACCATAGTGTCTAATGTCTGGCTGTGAACAAGTTCCATCACTCTAGTACTTCTTCCTCCTTCTGCATATAATACACAGATATTTTTAAAGTACGTAATTCCAGATCTACTCACAAGAGGACTGCAAATACTACCTTTGAATGAATGAAAGCCCAATTTCTGTGAAATTCTAATTTGCAATAGATACTTTACAACATTAACAAATTCAGGAAGGGAGCCATAATGGAAATAATTAATGAGTCATTAGCAGGAAAAGCCTATGCAAGTCATTAGGTCAGGAGAACTACTCTACAACGACACAGACCTGGCATTCACACACCAAACTATACTTCTGCACTTGTCAGCTGAAACAACGGTGTTCCCAGCACGGTGCCACTTCTGAGCAAAGCCTACAGGAGGTCAATATCCAGGTCTGATCTGAAGACCTCGAAAGAGCTCAGCAGAGAAAAACCCCTCTTTTGCTCAGTAAGTAACAGAATCAGATCTGTGCTGTAGTGGGACTGAGTGTTCCTTGCACCTGGATCTCAGTTTGTGTCACCTCTCCAGTGTTACTCCTGTGCAGCTCTATGGGCTCCATAATGTAGTACAGGTTTCCCAGTGACAGTAGTGTTGGTAAGCACATTTTAACTAATCCTAGGAATTCACTCCCAGCCATTTTCCTACAGCATCAACCTCAAATGGATTCAGTTCAGCATGCTTTTGAGGAAGAAGGCTCAGCATTGAGACTCGGTCCACCTGTATCTCCTGCCTAGTTCCACCATCCCCCAGACTCCCCAGAAAAATAGGAAGAATGAGTAGGGTGCCAACGGGCAGATGAAGCAATCTCCAAGGAAATAAAAATCTCAGCTTTGCATTCTGCAGTTCTAACTTCATGTCTGTTGAACTGCAGGAGGGCGAATGCAAAATAGTAGAGCATTACTGCCACCTTGTGCTACATGAAAACTCTACAATCAAGGCTTTTCTTTTTGCCTTCTCATTTTTTTAAACCAGAAACCCAGAACCAATACTTGTATCAGCCTGTTCATAACAGAGGGTGAGCAAAACACTCCTGTCTCACTCCGCAAAGGGCCTGCCATTGCCTTTCAGCCGAGTGCCAGCTGGCTCTGCTTTCCCCCAAGGCCTGGGGCACGGTCCCCCACCTCACAGCCCCCCAGTCAGAGCAGAGGAGCCCAGTGCTCCCAGGGGCCTCTTCAGCCAAGCAGGGCCACAGACACAGCAGCTCAGGATGCCAGATCTCCTCACTCCCCTGGTGCACCAACGATTTGGCACCTTTGTCATCACTATTCTGTGGTGTAAATCCCCCATGCCTTTTATTTATGAAAGAAGCTCCTCACAAATACTTAAAACATGGCAGGTCTTCACTGTCCTGCCTGATTGGAGGCAAACAGACTATATAATCTCTTGTCATTGGCAGTAATTAGAGATTTTGATTCCGGCTGAAACTAAACCAACCCACCAAACACCAGAGCTTACTCTACAAGAACTGCTGGTTTGGTGTGGTTTGTGTTTGTACCCGTGCTCAAGCACAGTTTCAATAAAGCCATATTCTTATGGAGGGATTTTTGCTACATCGATTTTCCAGAAAGGTGTTTAAAGGGGACTGCATGATACTCCAGATCTTTGGCACTCGCATAAAGATCCTTTGCAGAGCAGAAACATGTAATTTATTACAGATTAAATTGAACAGTTTCTTCATAAATGACACACAAAAGCCCATAAAATGATAATAGAAAATGATAGATATTCTACAGCATGTTTGAACAATCCATGAAAGCTTAATAGAGGAAGATTAGAAAATTCTGGAGAGAACAGTTTTTCCACAAGAACACAGTCCTGAAGAAAGGATCTCTGAACACTACATTAATGCATTTTAACTGAACCTTTTGCTTCATTGGTATTTTTGACAACTTTTTATAAATTTTTCTTGCTATCTACCTTTACCCCTTGTTTCTGAGATTACTCGCAGCTAAAAATCAGTTTTAAAAAATATAATTGTCATTGCTTTCCCACAGCAGCTTAGCACTAAGAGAAAAACTATACCTTCACTCAAAAAACGTTTTCATATGTTTTAAATCTTAAACAAAGGCTATCGCGTAGATAGATAGGCAGACAATTGGTGAACCAGAAAATGAACATTCTCAGAGAGAGATGGGTTTTCATTTCTCACCACCATACAGGCCTGTCACGGGTGGGTCTCCAGATTTTCTTGACTGTGCAGATACTGGAAAGCACCTTCAAAAGCAAGCTTTATGGTATCCTCTATGGTTCTGGCATCAGAAAATCTTCTGCTATCAGAAATGAAAGCCTGAAGGCTCCTCTCCCCATTGCCACAGGAAGCTTCACAGAATTGGAAGTCTCCTCCTAAAATTCATTTGTCTTATCTGACCACAGGATTGGCTCTACCCAGATCTGTTCCTTATCCAAACCAGATCCTGGGCTGCTCTGCCACTTCTTTCATAACAATATGAAAAACCCCTAAATCTAGGAACTGTTGCATGACTTGTTTGATGTTTTCCTTCCCTCCATTCCCATTCCTTGTTCTGTGCTAGACACTGACGTTCAGCAAGACTTCACATATATAACAAAGATCTGTACAAAACAGCAGTTTTACTTGAGTTACTTCTAACTTTTTACCTGTTCTTTTAATTGACCATTATTTTTTCTATTTCTACTCTTCCCACTCTCTCCCATCCTGTATCAGCATCGTCTTTTCCTCCCCCACATGCTGACTCTATACTTAAACAGCATTTCAGCGCATCGAGTTGGACAAAACAAATTAGGCTTTACTGACCAGAGAGATTCTCATTCCAGTCCCTGCTCAGCCTCAGTTAAAGTGATACAGGATGAGAAAAACCCGACACAGAATCAGTGAGAACATGGAACATCCCACACCCAAGTCAGTCACACTGTGGTTACAAACTACAAGCAAAAGGCATGTTCATGCCTTTCTGCCCCTTCCCACTGCAAATCCATTTCACAATCTTTTCCAAAGCAGCATGAAAAATGCAAAGCTTCATTCTGCTCCAGCAAGACCAAGGTACCCAAAGGCTGTTAAAATGTTTCCAGTCATAGAAAACCTTTAATACTTTGTTAGCAACTATAATTCTGTTTTGTTATTCCTAATTGCGACTAGCAACAGGATAAGGTTAGAGCTTAGGCAAGCGAGTTGTGCAAAACAAGTGTGTAACTGTCGAGCCTTTCTTTTCTCTGTACGATGCTGCAGCTCTGCTGTAGAGACAGGCAGCCATTTTGCATTCACTTCAATTAAAGGCAGTCACCAACACGACTCTTCCACAGCACGCTCGCTGACGAAGATCCCGCCGCTGTTTCCAATCCACAAGAAGTAATTCTGACAGAGCCCACAGGCAGCCTTTGAGTACGGAGAAAAACACAGCATTACTGTTCATGTCCATCCCCTAGTGAACACGCAAAGCATATGTGTTGTGACAGCCACCCAGGACAGGAGCTTGGCTCTTTCGCTGAAGCTGTCGGCGGTCATTGTTTTAGGTCTGGAGTCCTCCAGTTCAGCCCTGGAGTGCGAGCCAAAACTGTGGCTGCGACAGACATTGTGGAAACAGCAGTCTGAAAGACTAATGCCTAATACAGACATATCCAGGGAAGACCCAGTGGTTGGATGTCTCCGATATACGCCACAGTGCAACTTTTAAAGAAAGAAATTACAATTTTATCCCTGCCAGCTGCAGAGGAGCAGCTCTCTAACAAAGTGGTGACACCTCTGACACAGCTACCTGCTGACACAACATTTTGCTGCATTACAAGCTCCAGCTAATCTTTTTCATTATGAACTTCAATTTTATAATATGACTATGTGAGTCTTATTCAGAAAGGTCATTCTCTGCTTAAATAAAACAATAGTCTCCTAAACCAGGATAGGAGTAATGAATATTATTTTAGTTATGGATTAAGTGTGTTAATAGAATACTTCACCCTAATCCTGTTTTCTGAGCAGCGTGGCTACTTACAATCTCAAAATGAACTGTGCAATGAGAGCGATTTCATACAGCGTCAGGCTCCTACAGGTTATATGCAAACATCACAGATGTTGTGGTTAACATCCACAACTGATGATCCGATTAAGCCTCCACTGAGCAGTAATGGAACACACTACTGAATTAATTACTATCAGAAGGGTGAAGGGTTGAAGGTGGTTACAATTTAACTTTTTCATGTTTACACAAATGAATCAGAGGCAAATAAATATATTGGAATATTTCAGTGTTTAAAATTTATTTGTTTCTGTAGAAGAGAAATTAAATTCTGAATACAAAGCAGTAAGTTCTAACATACACGACACAGATTTTGATTGCAAGAAAGGAAAGGGAGCTTCCACTTCCCAGTTTCAATTATCATCATAAATTCATGGACAACTACTTGAGTACAATCCTTAACTCCTGATCAGTGATATGATGGGATACAGGGGCATACACTGTACCTGTTGGTATTACTGGGTACAACTGGGGAAAGATGCTCAAGTCTTCACAGACTTTGATTGCATGATTTGCTTCCAAGTGACATGGGTCACATTGTGATCCTTGGAACTGTAAACTCCATTTCTGTCAGAGAAATGGTGAAAAATTGTCCATCCCAACGCATATAGAGAAAGAGATGAAAAAACCATAACCACTTAAGTGACACCAGTTGACACAGAGATTACAGGGTACTCACACTTGCTCCTGCCAAGATGGATTCCCTTGACTTTCAGCCAGCAACACAGAGTTAAAACCACCCTCGTGCAACGAAGGTGGGGAAGCAGTTTAGCTTGAGGACCTTAGCCTTAGGCATTAGAAATCCTCTTTGTAACCGAAGTGCATCAAACTGAGAGGCCACCACAATTTTCTAGCAAATTTACTTTCTCCCATCATCACACTTGGAACCAAAAGAATCATGAAGGAGCTGTGGCTTTCTCAACAATGGTATTGCATATTGCAGATGAAGGAGAAGATCCAAGATCTGAGATTAGCCTACACCACGCACTGCAACACTGCCTGGAAACCCTAGAGCTAGAACAGGCACTCGGGTCAGGGCAGTCCCACTCAGATACCAGATCCACTAAAGCCATTTCAGTGTGATGACACACACTGATGCTCTGTGCTTCCTCCCTGGGACCAGTGCACATACCACCAAGGAACAGCTCTGTGCTGGCTGGGCATAGTGTGGTTGTTGAGAACAATGCAATCTCGCAACAGCTTTCTTAGCAAAATTTTTCTAAGGCATTATTTGACCCAGAGTTCCATCACCTGTGCTGTTCTCCACTGCAAGCCCCCGTTACTTAATTCAGAGCAAAGAGAACCAGCTGTAGATGGGTAACAACACGGAATGATTTACTGTTCCCATTTTGTATCTGGCCCAGGTTAACAGCAAATACACAAACACAGCAGGACCACGCACTCAGGTACTATTCTTCCATGGACAACCTGCTCACTTCATAACTGGATTAATGTCCCACTGACCTCATCTAAACATGCAGAAACAGCCAGCAAGAGCCCTACGGTTTCATTGTAGTCGCTGAGCCCTACACTGAGGCTATCAAACAATCTGCTAGAAGAGTAAAGAACCTGCAGAAAAATAAATTACATTCCAAAAAAAGAAAAACAAATATAACACACTCTGGAGCTGCTGTTTGCAGCACCAGCATGTATTTGCTTCAGCCAGTGCTTAAAACCCTCACCTGAAAAGCTGTTTTCATCTTTCAAAAAACATTTTTTAAAAAAACCCACTAATAACGCCTACATACCATTGTCCAGCCCTTTACTCCACAACTCTATACACAGGCTTAAATCCCTGCTCCCACTCCCACACACTGTCCCACAGCCTGTTTTCCTTTAAACCCCACGCTCATTGTACCTGTCAGGCAGGTTTCTGTTAGCACTTCCACTGGGGTGATAATCCTAGCAATGGCCAAGCTTGCTAAAGCTTTTCCTGAACATAAGGTGCAAACCACTATTGAAATACCAGAACATTAAAGGGGTGTCTGCCTGTCACCACCTAAGTTCCCCCAGTTTTGATTCCTGCAACAAGCACAGCTGCTCCACATGAAGACCCTCATCCCTGCCCAAACCTGCATCCCTTGTGGTCACACAGGTGGCATCCACAAACAAAAAGCCCAAAAAAATCTCCATTTCTGACCTACCCTAAAGACAGACATATACAACAGAATTCTACTGAAGCTTTTCAGCTGCAGCTATCTAAGGAGCAAAGTAGAGCATTAATCTAACAAGTTCAGACCTGCTTTCAAACACATTTTCCTTCACACTTCAGTCCTTACAGCCTTGGCTAATAACACTCCTACACCAGCAATTTTCATCCTGTGGTTCACACTCCTCTGGGGGGCAAGGAGAGGGACCACAAACTATTTGTGAGAGATCCACAAAAGGTATCTAAGAATTTGTCCACACCACATAGCAACCTCCATATGGGCCCATAAAGAATTTCACACAAGTCCCTGAAATTTTGAGGGGAGGCTCCAAGAGCTGAGACTGAAAACTACTGTCCAAGATGACATTCCAGTGACATTAGTGAAATCCCTGGTTTAAAACTCAAAAAATCCCAGTTATTTTACCAGCTCTGTCCCCCGTAGTGATCGACAGGACTTGTCACTGTCCTGTGCCGAAGTTTCTCCACCTGTAAAATAAGGGGGAATTACTACATCTCTCTTTTAAGATTTGATACCTCTCTGGGAATAAAAGATATTTAAAAGGTGTATGTTGCTACTGCTCTGCTTCTTAAGTTCACCTCCATAAACCTCTGCTCAGTATGTCAGGTAGTCACCTTGAATTCCTGAGTCTCCTGTAATCAAACCCTGGGATTCAGCACTGGATGCCACAGACCTATAAACCATCCTGATTGACTGCATATAAATAATGGTTGTCCAGTTGCTTTAGTGTTTATGCATTAGAGGACACACACATGCCACAATATACTATAAATATTAATGTAACTGCTGACAGTTACACCTTCCCAGTCATATGTTTGCGAACAATTGACATACAATTCCTAGCAAACAGGATCACATCAAAACATAGCAGGGAAATAGAATGCAAAAAACATTGGTCAAAGAAGCAGGATAACCCATGCTACCAATATAACATCATTAATGACAAAACTTTGCTAGCAAAACTACCCAGTCAACACAGGGGCAGAAAGAGAAGCTTTCATATAACCTGCATGTTAACAAATGCATTTCTGTTGCTCCCAGATTAGTAATAATCTAAACTCTACACAACTTCAAGGATGGCCAGCTAGTTCAAAGGATGTTCTTTCTCCAAGTAAATTTGCTAATCTGCTATTAATCATGCAAAAGGTCTTGTATAAGGACCAAGAAGCCTTGCACTAGCTACTATCCAAACACAAATTCGTTAACATTATCCCTGTTTCAGCAAGGGTACAACCACTGGTTTAATAATTATATGACTATTTGAGATCTCAGTCACAATTCTCCCATGTTACATGACGTGACCATCCCAAGGCTGTGCTTTAAAAGCTTCATCTGTATTCCTGCTGCTTCCTGGAGGAATCACACACAAGAGCTTTTGTACACGTTTATCACATTTAAAAATGCATGACTTCATCAGAAGCCATCTCAGTTCTGCTCTGTAGAAGCATGACCCAGAACCAGTTAAAAAAAAAAATAAATAAGAAAAAGAGTGGGAGCTTCCCATTAGGTAGCCTGGGCCTTGAAAAGCACTTGTGCCTCACTGATGAGTCATTTAACCCTTGTCACATTATGCACTAATTCATACAGCAAATGAATCCTCCTGCAACTCTCCATCCCTTGTATTATGTTTCTTCAACTTCTACCTTCCTGGAAGCCTCTGTTGCTTTTAAAATACAGATGTACAATTCTGGTTTGACCTCACTTGCCCTCACTATCACAGAAAACAAGGAAACTGGGTAGGCTATCAGCAACAACCAGGACTATGCCCTTCCTCTACCCATTGCCTCAGCTGCTACTTCCCACAGTGTGAGGAGTTTATTTCCAGGCTTGCTCAAACACACATGGTTTCACCATAAAAAGTTCTACCTGAGCCTCTCAGAGGAAACAGGACATGGGTCACAAATTGCTTCTGCTACGAAGAGCCCAACTCACTCACTGTCTGCCCAAGTTTGCTGGGTCTATCTGTACACAGACTAACCCAGCAGGATTCTTTCAGACAGGAATCCTTATCAAAACACTGAACAACAGATGAAAAAGAGGAAGAACACCAGGAAAAAAAAAACTTTTAAAACAGTGAGACTACAGCTTTCATCCTAAACATTTAGGTTAACTTTGGCATGTTGAGCTGCTGAGTAAGATCTGGTATCCTAGCTTCAAAAATAATACAACACAGCTGTGCCACACCTCCCACAGCTGTGAACAGGGCTAGAAAGGTGCTTATGCTGTTGTAACTAGTCTCTTAAGGGAAACAATTAAGAAAAAATTTACTATTTGAAAAATACAAGGCCTGTTACACTGTTCTCAGGGAATGTTTGCACTTAAATCTCCTATTTGTTTTCATCCTACAGCAGAATTGGTACTTAAAGTTTCAAGCACTTCATTCAGTATAGAAATTAGAAGCCAATTTCTCTCAAATGCATAATAGTCTGAAGGCCTTCACCTGGCTGCAGCATTGCAAAACCTACCACTTTATGTGAAACCCAGTGTAGCTTTAGGCAAAAGGGCTTAGTGCCTGGGCAGTACAGTGCTAACTGCGAACACTATTTTCCCCACAATGATGTAGACAGGTTTTCAGGGTCAGCATATTTGAAACATAAGCCATTAACATCACCCCAGGAAAATGTCAATCTACCCCCTCTGCCTGAACCGGACCCTTGGAAAGCTATATTGATTAAAGTCAGGAGTTGACCTGCAAATACATCTCCCTTCTCCTCACACTACTGCCTTCACAGGAATTCTGTACACATGCTTTATCAACAAATACCAAGCTAAACTACAGCTCAGGCAACCACACAGGTCTTCTTGCCATTACTGAGAACTGATTCCATATACAAATACCTTGAGGCTGAAATCCTAATGGTAACTTGTGGGTGAAGTAACTAGTACGGACTGCTTAGAACCATATACAAAACTTCAATTTAAAAAACAAATTACTAAAGTGCACAATGTTATCTTTTTGCCTCTGGACAAAGAAAAGAGAAGCAAGAAAGAAGGCAAAATTGCTCCATACTTGGAATTTACTCATTTTGATCATTTGCAATTCATGGTAAATCAATTTGTGCTGCTCCCATAAGGGTTTAGGAGTTCACATTTCCTTTCATCTAGCAAACAAATTCTTATCTAATTGTCCTGTACTGCCATCTCTCTGAAGCAGTGGTCCTCCGAGAGGCCTTCAAGATTCTCAGGCTGTAGCTACCTAGCACAAGAGGTTTGCTTTGGGTTTGATTATTTTTAAATGTTGCTTTGAAAGATTAAAGCTGAATGTTTCACACACAATACCATTATGAATTCTATCTTTAAAATAACCCCAAGGAGTTAAACTTAGGCAGCCAAACATTCTTATTCAGCAAGCTTTCACCATGGCTTGGTAGGAAGCCAGAAAGAGAGAATGGATATCTGTGTTAGTAGCAAAACGACAACTGAGCTCACTAAATCAACATGAGTTCTAGACAGCAATTAGCAGGATTGGCAACACCACACTACTAGTAATGTTTACAGGACTGCCAATAGAAAACTTGAGAAGGATTAAAATCTACATACATATACACAGAGAAATTGAAAAATCACACTGTTCTAATTCAATACCAAAAACCACAAGAAAGTGATATGGCTTTTGTTTTTAATTACAGCACAGAGGTCACAAAACAAATATTATGGCAACCTAAGGCTAATGAGGTACCACCCATAGACAGTGCTCCTGCCACACTGATTTTTTGACTCCATACATTTGCTGATCTTGCTGGTGGAAAAGGTACTTTTGCTCAGACGTTTCTCTATTGCTCCCCATTCACTTGTTGTATAGCGTATGCTATTCCATTTATAGATACAAGAACATACTGCTTCATAAATGCAGAAAAATCCTTGATCAGGGAAAAAACTTTTAAATAAAAAAAAAAAACAATTCCAACCAGAAAAGCCTAATAATGCACTGGAAATCTGTCAGGCACAGAAATAAAGGTGAGCTAGGCCTTAAAAGGAACGTAACATGCTGCAAAATTCAGCACTAACTCACGCTATATGGCAAAAAGTTAACTGTATTTGAGATTTCCCAAACTCTTTTCTTTTTTTTAATTCTCAGTCTCCTGTTAAAGGTGCTTTTTTTCCCTCCACTCCCATTTACCTCAGGTTAAAACCCTTCTTACTTTGACTTCCATAAAAGATTGCAGGGAAGTCTCCTAAAAGGCAACAAAAAGTAAAGAAGTAAAGAGGCTCACATGGAGATTCCCCAAAACCAAACTCTCTGAATTGGCATCTGGAAATGCCTCTTAGGTAAAAGAGCCCCAAGCTCCTCTTCTCACCACCTGACTGCTCACAGCCTAAGAAGAGCACCTAGGCCAAGATGTGTCTGGAGACAGCAGCACTTCTGACACAGCTGTAAGCACACCAAGCTACCCCAAGTTTTTTTCTGATTTAAGAAACAGCAACAAGTATAACACAACAGAGCTAAAAGCACTCAGGCCCAAGTGCACAACACCCTAAAAGCTGGTCTCCCTCACGGCCTTTTCAGCAACAGCATTAAGCTCAGCCCTCCCCCCAAGACTCGCTGTAACTCCACATACCTGGGTCTTCATGAGGCAATTTAACAAGAAGTCGCTGCAAATACCTCTTCCTTGGGTCACATTAAGCATCTCCACAGACCAGGTAGGAACGACAACTCATTCCTGTCGACAAGACCTCGCTTAGGGTGCTGTGGAGTCGGTACAGACTGAAGCCATTTCCTGAGGAGGAAAAACAAAATGGTGGCCCCAGGGCACTGGGGTGGGGCCATACACCTCCTTACCAGAGAGAAAATGGAGGAGGGAGAGGAGCAGCCTCAGCTGAGGGACCCGCCTCTTCCTCTCCCCGCTAATTAGAGCTCCAAATCCTTAAAGTGAGTGTTTTTCTCACTTTCAGAAAGTTTTTTGAGGAGGTGGGTTATATTGTCTCTGTGTCCTGTCAGCAGAGGCAGAGCTGTAGATGCTGGAATGGCTGGCCTGGCCTGGCCTGGCCTGGCCTACTTCAGCAGGTGAGTCAGCTTTTAGTACTAACAAGGAAATGTGAATCCCTAGCTAGAAAATTATTGTTAGCCCAAGGTAACGTTAGTTATGTAGATAAGTGTATTGATTCTTTTATATATATAGATACTTTTTTTTCATTTTTTTTAATGTGCTCTAGATGTCTTTGTGGTCATAAACTCCTAGGTAATCCTGGCTCAATAACCTTAATAAAACAAAATGGCTGTCATTGTTAGGCAGGAGTTTGCAAACATTCAGAGATCAAAGCATTACTCCCATAAAAAACCTAAAGCAAATAAATTCCTTTGGCTTTGCCCTGCCTGTGCCTAGGCCTTGCTCCTGGGAGAGGGGCTCTGGGGGCTGCAGAGGATGCCGAGTTTGCCACTTGTGATCAGAACTGTTCTGTCCCTAAATCAAAGGGTTTGTGGATAAGGCTAATTTGTGATTGTTTCAGGCCAGATTCATCTAGCCCAAGGGACTTTTAATTTTCTTTTAGTAATTTCAGTGAGCTAGCACAGGCACTTTCTAAAATAAGCAGCTCAGTTGCTTGATACTGCTTAAATGTAAATAAAGAGGAACTGAACTGTGTTTTTTTAAAAGAACTATTACGGGGTTTTTTGCTTCTCTAATTTTTTACTTAAAACCCAATTATGTATAAAATTTTCAGCTTGAGGACTATTTTTAAAAAATAATCCAGTATTACAGGCGGTGTATGAAACCAATCAAAGCTGTTGTTTGTAGTGAAACAAATTTTTTCCCAGTGGGACTGCTGCGAGCCTTCATACAACTGATGAGATCTACAGTGAGCACTGGTCTGAAGGGCTAGAGTTTACAGAGAAATCCTGCAGCACCAATTCGACAGGCTTTCTAGAGGCAAGAAGCTGAAGGTTTGCTGTTCCTTTCACAAAGTGCCAGTTGTGCACAGAGGAAACATGCTAAAGGGTGATGGTATTTTCTTGGTGTTTTTCCGTGGTAAGTACAAGGGAGGAGCAAAGCTGAACACAGCACAGAATTAATTAGAATTAGTCCAGATCTCCACTGTGATTTCCTTATGTGTAATTTTTTTTATCTTCTCATGCTGCTATTACCTGTGCCAATCATCTGATCTAATTCTATAGGGAAAATATACCTATCAATTTATGTAATCCTTATTGCCATCTACACAGCCCTGGAGGGGACTTTTTCGTTGCCCCTTGCCTATTCTCATATCACCAGGCATTAAGCTTATTTTTCTGCTATAAAATAAAAAATTAAAGTTAAAATAAAATGTCAGTGTACACTAGTAAACACCAGCAAAAAAAGATTTGCCTACTATTTCAGTTATTTTAGGAAAACTTACGTAATCAAGAAGGCGGTGCTGTGAAAATTACCTATTTCTCCAGTTGAGAATTCTGCTCCTACATAATCTCTCTAATGTGCTGATTTTTTCCATGCCTACCATGATTCCAACAGTCTCTAGGCAGAAAATGCTGAACTGTGAATGACTTTCCACCCCTTTAGGGATTCTGGCAAGTCTGAGTAATGATCGCTTCCATTCTGAAAACAGCTGCAGCAAAGTATATTGGATTGCTGAAGATTTTCCTGACTAATAATCCCTCTGCATTTCTTCTGTGCGAGGCAGAGTGATGTTGTCATGTGCGTAGTATAAAATCTTCTAGAGCTCGATAACCCATTGATGATATAAAGCAGAGTAGACTTTTATTGTCTGCATATGAAACACCTGTATTTAACTTCCAGAATTTAGAAGGTAGTCCTGGGATTTCATACTAGCTATTAAAATAATAGCTTTCACTGGGGAAACAATGTAAATCAATGCTTCTTGCATTGGTTGGCAACCTGCTAATTTGTTCTAAGCTAAGCAATGGTATTTTACTGTACCTGTGAAGCCCTGTGCAAATGTCTTTTTAAAGCTGGGAGAAGACACTGTACCAGGAGTGGGCCAATTTCCAGTGTGCCTGCGTCTGTAATTTGCTGTTTGTAAACCAGTTCAATTGTGCAGCTGTTTCATAAGGGCGGTGGGAAAGGCTCATGTGTTATTTGTTGAGCCTAGGACCAGGATGTTTTCAGGAATGGTCTAGAAAGACGTTTCATAGTGCTTAAGATGACACACTTCAATGCAGAGCATGAGAACAATTCTCCCATTAAGAGAAATGGTAAAAAATCTTTAAATTAGAATTAAACCTAGAAAAATGTAATGCATAAAGAAATCTCAAATGTATACAGGTTGTATCAGTAACGCTTGCTCCCCTGCTGTTCTTCTATATCAGTAGAGCAAATTGTTCATCTTTTCCAATAAATTCTGCCAAATAAAACTGTCAGCATAATTTACCCATCTGAGAGTAATTCACCTTTCTCCCATGGACATAGTATGAACTACTGGGGTGACCTTTTATGAACATTATGTAACTCTGATGCTACCTGGGTAATCCTCATGTGTCTAAGAGCAGTTATCATGTTTTAAAGTGTTGAACTGAAACTACCATCCCTAAAACCAGTCAGAGCCCTGGCAGAGGCTGCCCAGGGAGGATGTGGAGTCCCCTTCTCTGGAGACCTTCAAGCCCCTCCTGGATGCAGCCCTGAGTGATGTGCTCTGGGCACCCCTGCTTTAGCAGGGGAGTTGGACTGGGTGAGATCTAGAGGTCCCTTCCAGCTGTGACAATTCCCTGATTCTGTGAATAAGCTGAAATTTTTTGGTGACCTAATACAAAATGTTGTTCATTTTAGCATAATACACCTTTAAAAATTTTTTAAATGCCCCTCTATGTAATTTCCAGGAAACACATTAACTCATTTCATTGATTTGATGCTTGCTTTTTTTCCTTCATCGATTAGGAAGGCATTCTAGATCCTTCCCTCCATAGACATAGCAGTGCTAGTAGAGTAGTTTTAAATTTGCTGTCCTTTATTTAAAGGATTTTGTGTTGGGTTATTTTGTTTCCAGAGTGCAAGTGATTCTTGTATAAAATTGCCCTGAGTCATTTTTTGTCATCCTTAAACAGGCTAGAGTCTTACTGTTCTCCAGGAATAGTCCTGATGGCATCAATAACTTAAAGTGAAATGCTGATTGCCTTGCTTATCAGTAGAGGAATCTGAACTTTTGTTTGAGTTGAGGGCTCTACTCTTCAATCATGTTGAGTAGTACAACTTTAGTCTTATTTTCCATGCATTATGTAGCCATTGAAAATTAGAAGTAGCATATATCAAGCCTAGGAAAGAGCTTGCAGGGTTACCTGATCTGTCGTCATCTTCCAGAGAAAAATCATTCATGTTCTAATTGCAAAACATGGAACGTGGTCCAGGTTCTGCAAATATCTTCTACCGTCTGGGTATCTATCAGAGACGGTTCTCTGAGATGGCTGTGGTATTTCTAGGTATGAATTCTCAGTTTGTTTTGCCCCAGTTTATTGTCACATACTGTGGCAATTGCTTCATCTTTCTTAAGATAAAAGTATCTCTGCTATTCTGAGGCAAAGCTGTGAATCCTCTGGCAAACAGTTACTCACTGACTCAGTGAACTGAAAGTAAGGAGCCTGCTTACCGGTGTGAGTAGAGGGTTTGCAGTCTGGATGTTTTACAAGTTGCACTGTTTGACCTTCAGTTTGGGTGGTCTGACCAATCTGCCCAGCTCCTGTTTAGTGTGGGGAATTTGTGCAGTGCAAAATTATGTGTGTGTTTATCCCTGAAACCAAGGGAGTACATTAGTGAAACTGCCAGCACAGCATTGGCTAATAATGCCACTTCTGCTGGTGATGGAGTCAATGACTCGAAAGGGATTATGTTTGTTGACAGAGAGCACATCTGGCTGCCATACAGTTGTGCACTCCAGAGGTCTAATTCTGTCCTGATTTACTCCCCATCCGGTTCATGGCTGTAACTCTTCCAAACGTGCCATGTGTTGATAAATATAATTCTTTTATCAGTGACTAAATCAGGACAGAACTTGGTCTTCTGTTTGTGTCTGTAGGTTCTAATTTTAGTGATACATTTGGATTTAGGAGGCTGAATATAAGCACTTGCTGTACACCTTGATCTGTAATGTCAGTGCTTCTTGACCAGAGTACATAACTGTTGGAATAAGGCTCTCCAAGTCCCTTCCTTTTCTAAAGGAGTGGTTTTATCTTTTAAAAGTTTATAGGATAGAACAGTTGCACTGCAAAAATAAATTTGTATGTCTATGTAAAGAATGATAATAGTGATAACCTTTTGTCCACCCCAAAACTTCATGTTTTTTCCCCAGTGTGGAATGTCAGGATTGCTCAGCGTTACAGCAAGAACAGAACAAGAGGCTGGAACTTTCTCTATTTTCTAGACAGGGCTTTTTGGAAGATTTTTCCATTATTTGTGCTTGTTCTTGGGAGTAATACTACCCATTTGGGACTTGCTTATATGTATAATAGAAGGCAGCAGCATAAGCTGTACTTAAAAAAAAAAAAAAAAAAAGTAAATCATAGAGTCCCAGAATCTTCATGGTTGGAAAGGACCTCTGAGATAGAGTCCAACTATCCTGGTGGGATCGCTGTTATAAACATGCATAAAATCCTTTTTTCTACCCTCAGATGGCTCAGATAAGTATGGGCAGTTCTAGTACTAGAATTCTAATTAAAATAATCTGTCATTCATCATCATTCATTCTATTTTCATTTTTTTATCATTACCTAAATTGTTTCTTCTTTTTATGGGTGCTTATCCAATATAAAGAAGGAAATGTATCCAGCACATACTAACAGGAGCTAAAATAAAGTTGCATATCTACTTTTTACCACATTGTGACTAATTTCTCTGTGGATGCTTAGTCACCTGTTTCTCAAGAAAGCTTTTGTAAAATCTTTTTTTTTTTTTGGCATCTATGACTTCACAGCTTCTATCCCCCCACTGGTACTCAGGAAGTCAGGTGGAAATCTGGTGGAATTCTTCCAGGACAATGACAGTGCTTTCAGCTAGATGCAGATTAGATGCAGATAATCTAGTGGCTGTTGACTTTAGGAAAAATATTTATGTATTATACCTACATATTTTCTATGGCAATGATACTTTTGCACCCTTTTTGGCCCTCTGGTCAAGTAGAGAAGTGTAGCTGTCCTTTTTACACGTGGGGGAGCTATTTTTGACAAACTGGTGGATTTAGTCAATTGAGTTTCAGGCTTCCCTGCTCCTAGATGTGCTTTTAATCTCTCGTATTGTATTTTGATAGAATTCCCTTTTACTTCACTTTAGTAATCACAAGGTGCTTTGTGTACTAACTGTACACAGAGTTAAGTAGCTTGAGTGCTTGTTGCCCTTCTCTCTGTGTGTGTCATGAATGGAGAATAAATTTAATGGAACTGATCTAGTAAGTATAATCCAAAGGAATGAGACTGAAATTTGGAGTCATACGCATCTGAGTTTATATTTAGGTGATGACAATGATCAACTTCCCTTTCCTGCCTGTAAAACAGGGATGGTTATGTTTATACCTTTCTAACAAAAGCTTTGAGTTGCTTAATTACTACATGGAACACAACAGCTGCGAATATAGGTGTTTCATCATTAATTCTTTAATTGCAGCTTTCTTTAGACTTTCACAGGGATCCCAAATTTGATAAATCACCTTTTTATTTCTTGTGGGGAAATATATCAGTAAGTCTGAAATGTTTGCTTTCCGTTTTGTTTTGGGTTTTTTTTTGTGTCAGCAATCTGCAAGTATGTTGTAGCTAATTTCTTCACTGTAATTTCCTTATGCTGAACAGACTCATTCTTCTAATACCAGACTCAGCTAACTCATGAAGTATTTTAAAATACATAGTTTGCTACTTGGAATGAAACACAGTTTCTGAGTGTCTTAAAAAAAGTAATAAAGATACATTGAAAGATTCTTGTTCCTTTGCTTACTGACTTTTTCCAGTGGCACTTTTCTGCCCTTTGTTGGCTTTCTCCCTTTAACCATCTTGTCATGCACACATCCTACTTTCTGAAGTCATGTAGGGAGGAAAATGATAGTGACACATACTGTAACAACTCCAAGCAACCAGGGAGCATGCAAAACAAGTTCTGTTGCAGAAGACATGAGGACATTAATTGGCAATGCTTTAGATCGTCCACTTTCTGCTCAGCCACACACAAGCAAGCTCTGTTTAAAGGAAATAGCATGAAGATCTTGATTCAAATAAAAACCTAACGCTTTCTAAGATCTTTCTCATCAGTTCAGTAAGTTGTAAAGGTATGAGCTATAGATGAGTGGTCAGATGGCTGTTCAAAATTAGGAAGACAGTGTATCTAAATTTCCTTCCCTCTACTTGGAGTTCAGTTGTTTTAACTCCCCTGACCACGCTGGAGCTAACTGAGTGTGAAATACTATAATGCAGCAGAGAATCCTGCTGACACAAAATCTGCTGAAGTCTAAATGATGCTTAATTAAATGATAGCTGTGGGCTTCCTTAATAAGTGCATCGGATATAGGCTAATCCTACTCATTTTAAATTGGGTAATTAGAAATCTAACCAACCTTGTTTATTTACAGAGTCATAATTCTAGTCATAATGACCAGAAACTCTTTTCATGCATATTGTGCTGAGCTTCTTGCAGATGCCACCATTTCAAGTTCTCCCTTTGCTTCTCCACATACTTAATCAATACTTTGTTCCCTGTCTGATTTTTAGACATACATTTCACTTAATTATTTTTTTTCCACAGTCTGTCTGTTGACATAAGCCATGATGCATTTTACAAGAGCAGATATACTTGGCGTTACCAGAAAGGATAAGGTCCTCTTTTTGCTTGGAGATTAGTATCTCCTTAAGAAGCAGTACTATTTCCTATAGCTACCTATCGTGATAGACCACAGCTGTATCTCTTCAGAAGAGATTAAGAGGTTCCTTTCCTGTTCTGCTCGGACCTGCTTGTTTCCTTCCAGTGGTTAATAGTTTCTTAGACCTGAGAACTCCTTTGGAAAACTCAAAGTGAATGGGGCAAATAGTTTAAATACCTGATTTCTAATGTCTTGGTTCATCTTGATCAGGAGTGCAGCTCAACCCAATGTTTATGTGCTAATACAATCTATATGCTTCTTTGCTTTTTGCAAAATACTAGTTGAATATTATTGTCTCTTTGTGTTACCAATTGTATCCATACTTATTGTATGAAATAATATAGAGAAATATACTTAAAAATTGGTTTGCGAAGAATTTGGTTGGTCATACTTATCCTGTTCAAAGAAATGGTCATTTGGGCTTCTTTGTGTTTATAGTGGGGATGAGCGACTTTGTCACAGCTGCTGTTTTGATCTCATCATTCTAATCATCTTAGGCAGCAGTGAACTGTGCTACTTTAGTTTGTGCAGGTCAAACTCAAAGCCAAATTCTGGTTCTTGGATGTTTTCTATCATTTTTAATAGATAAAATACCATTCCGCTTAGAGTAAGCAGACGCTCCCTGTAATGCATCTTTTGCCAGGGATTAATATGTGTTCAAGTGTCTTGTGTAATGGAAGTGACAGGTTGCTTTCAAGTAGGGCAGTTGGTAGGGGCTCACCAGCTCAGGGCAGTGCAGAAGGTGGTGTATTTTCTGCACAGATAACTAGAAAGGAGAATTGTCTGAGTGCACTGCAGTATGGATCTTTGCTTCCCTGCTTAGAGCAAAGATAAGTCTCCTGGCCTCTGCTGTGCCCAAATAAGCTGACAAACCTGATGAATGGAAAAGCCTGCATCTCGGAGTCATGAAAAGCACAGAGGTGAATTCAGCAAATGTTCTGTTCTGAATGCACTTGAATTATCAGCTGTAGCCTAACAGCAGCTGAGCAAATGGCTTACCCTTCAGAATAAAGCCTTCTGAATCAGAGCCAATGATGGAGATGTGGATCTGTCACTCAGATGGGTTATCTTGCCTTAGAAAAGCAACGTCAGTGGCAGGATGTATTTATGATACTTTGGGTTTGCATCTGTTTTTAAGGCGGAATGTAGCAAACGTCCATCTCTAGCCCTGTTCTCATGTGAAGAATTAAACTGCAGTGATTCTTAAAGTAACTAAACGCTCTAGAAGAGCAACCTTGCTCAGCATCAGTGTTGCTGCCAGCATTCATGTTCTCAGGTGCACCTCTGGTTACTGCTCATGTAGAAGCAGTAGTTTGGAGAGAAAATACTAATTAGAGAAGAACTTGGAGCAGCAAAATACTCCGCCCACCTGCTCTCCTACTGCTCTCCAACAAGAAGTAGGAGAGAAGCTTGTGACAAAGAGTCAGAGTTACAGAGCTGATCATCACAGATGCACATAAGGCCTCAAGGTTAAGTATCTCTGTGTGCAGTGTTAACATGACTCTCTTCCAGAAGGAGTAGGGGAAGGAAATACTACAGTAATTCCTGGGTGTTGCTGTATTTTTAGGGTTGTTACCTCGTGTAACTCTGGAATTTTTTTCAACCTGAAAGCTAGAAGATAGAGGGGCTTGGCTGATTGAATGCTACCATTAAGTATAAGGAATCAATAGCTGAGTTAAAGACCTTCATAACTTTTATTTTAGGGTCTGTGTATGGTAAAATAGCCCAAAGCCTTTAAAGAGGACCTGAAAGAAGGAGCCTTGTGTGAGTTTTTCAAAGACTGCAGAAGAAAGATGACGTACTGTGCACGATTAGCTCCAAGGCTCACAGCTCTGCTACTTCAGGAGAATTGTATCCATGAAACCAGGTACTGCATTTCATATACAAGTGATCGGTATGTTGCATTTGATCTCTGCCTGCTTGTTTCTGTTCCTAAACCTTACCTTCTGAACACCTGACTAATCCTTGGAAATATTTAGAGTCATGTTAGTGTTCTTTTCATGGCTTTCTCATCCCTTTCCCTATCCCATTTAAACATTTCCCTGTTCACGTCTCACTGAAGTGTATGCTGTACTGTACCATGTTTCCCTTACTTTGTACCACCTTCTGCCCATGGCCCCTGGATTAAGCCTTGTTACTTCTTGCAGTGATGATAGTGTGAGGTATTACACCAAATGTGGAAGTGGAAGGATAAAACTGTGAGCTAGAGTTCTGCTTTGTGTTTCTGGCTATGCCACTAACTGACAGGTAGGCTTCAATATAATCATTTAACTCAAGAACACTGAGGCAAAGAGGGGTAACCTCTTCAGTGGCTTCACTGCTCTGCTTCAACATTGCAATCTTTTTAAGGGAGGTGAATTATTTTGTAGTTGTTCAACCTTGTTCAAACAAACTGGAGAGGGCTGGAGGTCAGTTCTTTTGGGCTGATGAAAATTTACAGGTGGGAAAGGTCAAGCTGTTCTCTGAGAGGGAGAGAGATGCAGCTGAAATCACAAAGGTCAAAAAAGCATTTGGCAAGAGAAGCTGGCTGGTAGCACAGGTGCCTGAGAGCATGCCTCTCTGGAAATGAGGATCTTCCTCTCAGTGAGATAGTCTTCATTTACTAAATTAAAACCTACCATCCACAACCCAGGACACAGGAGGAGGTGGTTTCTTCTGTTAATGATTTTGTCGGTTGCAAGAACTTCTATTTAATTGCAATGTACGTGACTTATGTTCCAGGCAAACAGTGGGTCATCAGAGAAATGGGGGAAAGTGAGTTGTTTGTTCTGCCAATAGGTCAGGCATTTTTTCTTCATTCCTCCCTGTGATGTGTTTTGTGTGTTCTATACGCATTGTTCTATGTGCATGCACATTAATCAATGTAGGCAGTCCTTAATTATAAGCAAATGGTACTTACTGCTTCCCAAATCAATGTGTCTTCTAAAGTAGGTGCCTGCATACAAGAAAAAAAAAAAAATCTATGAGCAAAATTGAAAAGTTCTGCTTTGCACTAGGAATCATCTTCACCATCTGGCAAAGTCTCACCTGATCTTTCAAGCAAGTAGCCTTCAAAGGAAAGAAAAAAGATTCTCCTAACTCTGTAAAACAAAGAATTTATTTATAGCCAAATGCCTTTTTTTTTTTTTTTTTGGTTGGAGGAGACAAGGACCAAATATATGATTGAAGTGTCTTTCAGAGAGAGTTTTCAATATGTGTTCAGTGAATGCAATTAACTGTATTGCACTTTGGCCCTTTAACACTGGGTGTATGTCTGTGCAGAGGATCTGTAAGTAGGAGCTTGCACAGTGGGGGTTCATGGCTCTTAGTTCCACTCCTGTGCTTTTGGCTGCCCTGCAACATCTGACTGTGGTCATCTACAATTGTATTAGTCTGGTGCAGTTCTCGCAGTGCTGAGCAAAGCTTGATGCATTGAGGGGTATAGGATGTTACAGCTGTATGTGCATGGATCCTGTATTTTTTTAAATGAAAAATTACACCTTAATCAGCCTGAAGGAATTAACTTGTTTGGGCTGTAACAATGTCAGAAAGCAAGGTATAGATAATGTATGTGAAATAATATGCAGCCTGCTATTTATAAATATGAAGGGGTGTGGGGGCTTGGGGAGAATGTTATGGACACCCTTTCTAAGTTCTTATTCCATAGGAATCCTTTCCCATGAGCTGATAACTATTTTAAAATCCAGAGATAGCTTTCAATGGCTGACATGTTTATTTAGGTGAATGTTTCTTCTGTAAATTGAAAGAGTGTGAGTGTTAACAAATGAAATGCTCATTCTGAAAACACAAATGCTTTCCAGTCTAGCTTTCCCACAGAGCTGTGTATAGGATGCTCTGCAACATGAAGATAAACACCGTGATAGTTCTGAATATACATCAAAATGTGTCTAAGCTTGCCTGACATTTTTCACTTAAACTGGCATAGTTCAATATGGAAGTTTTTTGCAAAGAAGTGGGAGGAAAAATGTCTCATCTGTATGTCTACTTCTAAAAACTCTTAAATATGAAAAAGAAGTTAAACCCAACTTATTTATATTCCTTATGTCAAATAATAGGTTATTTTTAAAACATGACTTCTGAATAAACCAGCTAGGTTTAAAGAAAAAAANAGGTTGCCATCACATAAAATCCTTATCTATTTTGCCTTTTAGTTTGTTAATCTGTTTTCAACAATATACGAAAATCACTGAAATGTAACCTAGTTGGTGTCCCATATTTAGGCTCCGTGCAGCATATGGGTGGTTTGTACTTTAGATCAGTAGTCCAGTTTTCTGTTCCTTGGCACTTTGGGCATTAACATTTCCCTAAAAATAGGTATTTTTTTCCCTTGCTAGGTCAGTAGTGTCAGATCCCTTTATTGCATTTCCCCTTGCACTGGGGAACTGAATATAGTCAAAGGTAGAGGGTTTTGTTTGTCTTCTGGTGATACCCAGCAGGATGCCTGTATTCTCTTCATTGTGTATGATTCTACAGTGTTTTCGTGTTCTATACCAGCTTCTCAAAAATGATGCTGGTTTCAAAGTATAATGTGAAATCACCTAGATCAACAAAGGGCACAGTGTTTGGATGTAAATACATAACCTCTTCCCAAAATTTAATTTATCTCTCTGCATTTTTCATGACCAGAGCTTTTTAGACCACAGAGTGGCATTTGCACATGAGGCTTTCTCTTCTCCAAGGTACTCAGAGCAGCTGCGAGGAGTTAAATTACATGATAAAATACATAGTTAATAGTGCTGTATGTGTGCATATATATGCCTGTATATAAACAAAACGAAGGTATGGGGGGAAAAAAAAGGAGGGGAGAAAGTGCTTAGGGTTTTTGACCAAGACAAGAGGAAAGTATTAATTGTCCTCCATTGTCCCTGGTAGCTGTAACATCCTCCCACTCTGCGCTGTGTGTATATTACATGTGGTGAGGGGGTATTGGATACAACCCTACACCTTCTTGCCTGTGCATCGTGTCTGAAATCTAGCCCTGAGTTCTCTTCCTTCAGAGTGAAAGTTC
This sequence comes from Nycticryphes semicollaris, assembly GCA_013400055.1. Taxonomy (NCBI): domain Eukaryota; kingdom Metazoa; phylum Chordata; class Aves; order Charadriiformes; family Rostratulidae; genus Nycticryphes; species Nycticryphes semicollaris. Next base: position 424,835 of record VXBJ01007101.1, read on the forward strand.
CTGAAGTGCTTTGCCTGGCACAACACATGGCTGTATAGCACTGCCATCACGACGGTGGTAAGGGAGCGGTTAAGGTAATTTGCAGTGATGTTTTGCTGCACTGACAGCTGATACAGCAATCTGATGTGTTACCAATGCACACTGTAGAAGTGTGCTTAATCCTAGCAGAGAGTGTGTGCAGGGACAGCTCAGCTCAAACATCACAAATGAGTACTTGTTGGGGATTGTACCGGTGATATGTTTTAAGGCTAGTGATAGGTTTTTCAGGTGAGTTGTAAGAGGCCTTAATGTATGCAAAAAATCTGCAAATGGGCAAAAGGTGTAAAGGTGGTTAAGTCATTCTCCCTGTAAGAAACACTAGCTGACCCCACTAATTGGATCCCAGATGCAGATTGACACAACTAGCTGTAAACATTAGAGATCTAAGGAAAATCTGTGTCATTTATACAAAGAGTTGAGCATTTCTCAAAGTCAGTTGTTAAGTTGCTTGATGCACAACTCAGGGGAGTTTGAGTTGTACCTTTGAAAACATACAACCATGTTGTGGACTGACCTACAAGGCAATGTTTTAGGCACAAAAACTGCAAGACTTGTCAGTAAATAGACCTTTATCTATGTGCCAAACTTCTTCCTGCTGCAGAATACTGCAGAGGGATTGGGGTCTCTGGTCAAGGAGTTGTTTACAACCATTTGTTCCTGCTACATTGTGTTTTAGTTCACCAGCGGGAGTTCATCATTCATGTTAATGTGAACTACGTGCCTGCTAATATAAGTCATCTAACTTGTACCAAACACGGGGTGAATACCATGACCATTATCACTAATGCAATGAAGGAAAATGGTGCTAATGTGAATAATCTTATAATGAATAGTCTTTTTTTAATAGCCACTGGTTCTGTATCTCATCCAAAAGCCAAGCACGTGTTTGATTAATTAGACTGCTTAGCCCTTGTGAAGGATGTATCACAGAAGCATATCCAACACTAAGCTGGCTTCCTTAAAAATTCTAGGTTTGGTAGCCTTTGCTTTTGCATCTTCTGACACTAATCTGACTGCACAGGGCATTCTTTCCTACTGCACCACTCATCTGTGATGCAGTGATCATGATCTTTGTCACTGAAAGATCTGTAGAATTAAAAGCAAGACCCTTTATAGATTAAAGTGAAATAACTCTTCCTCTAGCTGGAAGCTAACATGCATTCATGTTATCTGTGACTCAAGCACAGAGAGAAAGCAGTGCATCCTGAATAGTGGGTTACATCACTGCTCTCTCTTCAAAGCATTAGGAAAGTGGACATCTAGCCTAAAGAAAGCACCGTGTGCCTTATTAGAAATTTTCTAGATAATGCTGTGTTTGATTAATTTGCTTATTAGCTTGCTTACAAAAGTACTATGCATTGATTATTCTGAGCAAGTCCCTCCAGATAAACTGAGAATTGATCTGCTACAGGTACCGCTTGGGCCATTGCTGTCTTAATGGTAATTTGCATCTATAACATACTTTAAAAATTTTTAATGTATCTCATAATAAAAATGAGGTTAATAATAGGGTATTACAATCACTTTCTGAATTTTGCTCCTAACGGAAGTGAATTTGAGGTTTAAGGCTGGAATTTAGCTGTCCTTTAGTATTTGCTGGGATTGGCACAGCCTCTCACATGAAGCATATAGAGAAGAGGAGAAACAAGAAAGTTGATCAGTAGCAGGAAGGGACTGGCAATTTAAGAGCCTCAGGTCTGTTTGTCTACCTTTGTGAACCAACATTTTGTTTCATTAGTACCCCTGGACTTCATCCTCTGCGCTCTACAGAAAGACTCTGCTAGGCTTGGTTCTGGAATTCAGGACAAATATCGGTGCATCACCCTCAGGCAGAGAGATCTTCTCCAGGTTCCAGGAAGAAGTGGACAAAAACTTTACAAAACAAATTATTTGCAGAAATTGTTCCTCAACAGGAAATGGGGCAAGTCCTGCTCTGAACTTAACAGTAAACCTTAGAGCAAGCAGCTAGAATGTTGTGGACAGAAAAACACACAGCTTACCAAGAAAAACTTCATGAGAAACACTAACCAAGAGTTATTAAAAATGAGGATCCATTATTAGTTTAGTAAGTTTCCTCAGCTGCAGGTCCCTGGAGGTTGGAATGCTACTGGGGATGAACACTGCCATTACTCCTCTTCCTATGTTTCCTTGTGTCAGGGTCCCAGGACAGTCGTGATTGGTAGGTAAAACTACTACTCACACTATGGTCTGACCTATATTACCTAGCTTTACCTCAACCTATATGAGCTTGTGTTCTTCCCTTGTCGTTAGAACACGCCAGTGTGATTTATGAGTTGAGTAACTTCTTGTCTGGCTGGAAATTTGTTCTCAGTTCTTTCAGAATCTGTAACAGATAGCCAAAGGAAACTCCACATCTTGCTGTCTGCCCCCAGTAGGTCTATTGTTATGTTATTTAGAAATGAGACTAATTAAAATCTATGTCAGTTTAGTTCTTAATGAGATGTCCTGTGTGACTGATTATTTTTAATAGTTGCTGTATGATCCTCTGGGAAAATTTAGTATCTTAACTACATTTATAAGAAAAGATTTTCATGTGAGTACCAAGAATTTGTAGGATTTGAATCTTAGACCTGAAAATTAGGGTTTTTAGGCTAAAGAAATTTTATTATGATGGTGATCTCAGAGTTAATCTTAGTGGTTGTTTTCTGAACCCACAACAGTGTGTTTTCTAAGATTCTGAGGTGGGTCTTGCTAAACACTAGTCATTACACAGCCTCTTTCCTTTTGTTAGTGCCGAACAAAGCCTAGCTCTGAGCTGTAGAGACAGAATCGTCACTGCCTGAGCAGAGAAGCAGTTGGTTTTTACCTTCTGCTCTGTAAATTTCTTAATGTCTGCATGAGCTTTGGCAAGCTAATTTGCCGTGAGAGTTTTCATCTGAATTTACCTGAGTATCTAACTGAAGTAGAACCTAAGTAGTAGGAACCAGGTATATAACCAAGGGAGAAGTGCTAACAAATACACAGCACCTCAATTCAGCAAGCCAATGCTGCTAGAAAACGATTTTTGTCCTCACCTGTGAGACTATGCACATGCCCCCTATCAAAATGTTATCAGAGGCTGCCATGGCAATCTTAATATAAAATCAGAGTGGATGTGGAACAATGTCCAACTCTTTTTCTGTTCAGTTAAGAAGGATTATGGGCTAGGTTTGGATATTTTCCAGATGCCTTGAGCTCTACCTTATTTTGTCAAAAGTTTCATTGATTTGAAGGCAAAGAGATTATTCCACATAATCCCTGTGAAATGTGTTCTTTCACCCAAATGGCACATTCCTAGAGAAAGTTCAAGGGAGTCCGTTTTGGGTTAGTTTGCATGACACACAGGAAATGCATAAAGTTTGCATAGGTGTGCTTAATGAATCGTCATGTTTTGTATGTCAGCAGTAAAATAATGGATAATAGCTATAATCTTTGCACATCATCAGAATCTCAGTGTCAGGATGGTTGTTGGGACTCTAGGATGCCCAATCCAGGACTTCTTCCTGCCTGCTGTGGTAGTATGGCAGGAATTTACATGCTCCTGCAGTATTGATGTAAAAGCAAAGGAAACAGCTTTTCTCTCTATCTCTTCCCCCCAAGGCTTGCAGCTTGAGACACTGTGAAACCCTCCCTGACTCTGAATGTGGGGTGAGCACACCCTGTCTGTCACTCTGGGGGCAGTGGCCCTATGCTTTGCAGGTCTTCTCTCTGCACACGCTGTTTTGCAAGATCTATCCTCAATTCCGAAGCTTAACGCAGGCTTTAGTGCTTAGGAAAGACATGCGAGAAAGTACTTGCTTGATTGCAAATGTGCAAGGATTGGGATCAGCTTCCGATGGAAACTTTGCTATATGGAGAAAACCTATACCTACCTCTCTTTTTTTTTTTTCCTGCAAGTTAGCAAAAAATACTTGCATTGCCAGCAAATGTCTCTGCACTCGAGACACGTGACCAAGGTAGAATATTTTTTTTTTTTCACTGTTATGCATGTGGGTAGATCTTGATCTAGATTCCACTTCACCTCATCAACAGAAAATTCATTTTTTCAATAAAGAAGCATGGTGTTGTGAAACTAATCTTTGCACACTCCTCTCTTTCTGCAGATGAAGCTTTTTTATTGTTGTTTTGCCTAGTTAGTCATCTCTGAGGTTTTTAAATAAAAAAATCTAAATCTAAATTTGGTGCAAAACTTGAGTGGTGAGCTGTTCAGTGACTGGTCTCTATTTGTAAGTTGTGTTGTCATAGCATCTATTGGCCCATTTTGCTTGAACACGTTATGTTTATATTTCTGATTAAAAACAGGAATGGTGGAAGGATAACTTCAGCTATTCTGTAAGGAAAAAGCCTGATTTTGAGTTTATATTTGTTAGTGCACTAGCATTCCATAAAATACACACTTTGTGTGACAGATTTCGGGTGGGGGGCAGAGAAGTGTAAAAGAAAATATGATTTGGTTTTTTATTTTGGTTTAGGTTTTTTCCTCCAATTCAGTGCTGTCCAGGACCATGAGATACATGTGAAGTTTTATACATCTTGTTTCTTGGAAGTTTATTTTCCTTTTGGAGTTAAAGCTTAAATTCAGTTTACTTTCTCTGCGTGCTGTTTATTGAGATTTTGAGTGGTCACAGGTTGAATGTGGTCAATGTTACATGTGCAGGTTGTGTTTTTTTTTTCAATAACAACCACAGTGGCAACCTTTATCTCTAAGTGATGTATAAACTCTTTTTGAATGAGTGTGTTATACCCATTGGAAAAAGGGAAGCACCATCTCAGGGTTGAATGTGGCTCAAAGTATTTTTGTAGCCTGTTCTTTTCATTAAGTGAAAAGGTATTGAAGGACTGTATTGCCTTTTTTTGGAATGTGAGTTAGTCAAATTTCCTGTATGTGTGTGTTCTCACAGGAGAACAATTTACATGTGAGGGTTTAGGCAAGTGTGTTTTCAACTGGTTCTTGATCTGTAGGCCTTGTACAATCAGGTGGGAAACTGAGCTTGAACTTGGTTCAGTTGCATGTTTATACACATCCCTGCTGCTTCTTGCTTTCTGATGCAGCACCAGCAGCAGCTTCCCTATCATCCTATGGCTTTCTGTAAGCACCTGATAAGGAGGAGGAAGCACTAGTAGATAAGAAGATGGAAGCTGCTACAGTTTTTGGCCTTGAGCATTTGAAGGGGCAGTCTTACACTGAAAATTGAGTGCTATTTTCTTGCAATACTCTTTTGGAGAGGGAGAGCCTTGGGAACATAATGCTTCTCTACTCTTCAGTACAAAATACTGAAGTTAGAGTGTTGAGCCTTGTTAAATGTTATACTTGGGCCTCCTATGAACCAATTTACAGACTGAACACAATACAGTTTCATATAATTTCCTAAGAGGTGAGGTTGTCTGAGTATTTAGCTTTTTTAAATTACTTCTAGAATAAGAGAGCACTTGGCCAAGCAGAGAGCAAAGGGACAGTTTCCCAATAAAGTTTTGCTGTATACAGTCAGGAACAGCAGATTCAGGCTGTGAAGCTCCAATGTCTGCTCTGCTGTTAACATTTCTGCATCACCAGAAGGAGAGTGTCTGGGCAGACCTGGTTAAACAAGGTCCAGTGCAATGGGACGCACACACAAACTGTGCTCCTGTGTTTTGAAAGACAATGAGCAAAGGAAAGTCAATAAGCAATCTGTCCTCTCACTTGCTGTTTGGGAAATTACAGGTGAAATTAATTGTTTTCCTTTTACATTCAGCCTATTAAGGGATGTCCAGTTAAATGTGGTGGAAGCCACAAGGCCCAAGTTCAGTGTAAGAAAATATTAAAATATCAGTGAGGCCCATAAACCTTTTCAGAAATATCTGCTGATGTTCTTATTTGTAAGCTTCAAAAAAATTGTTAGGTCAGTAGATGTTGGTTGTATAGCCTGTTCTGTTTGCTGCTGGCACTTGTTATCAATCAATATGGATGTGATCTAGTCCAGCCCCCCCTGTACCAGCTTTCAGGGGTAACTGTTTTCCATGTGCCTGAGATGGACCATCAGGTTGTTATACTGCATAGCACAAATACAAGATACTGAGCGTTCTTAGTTCTTTGGTTTCCTCTGTGTTGACTCCAACCCTCCAGTGGAGGAAGTAGACATGCAGGCCTTTCTCAGCTTGGACCAAGCACTGCCGGTGTAAGACAAACATTGCAGATGGCAAAAATAGTACCGGGCTTCTGGAACTATGCCTGAGCTCTGACAGGCATGGCCAGGCAGTGATGTGTCTGGCTGGTACTTCTGGGATAGTCCCTGACCTGAATAAATTTTCATCAATACACTGATTTCTTTACTCGCGTCACAAAGAGAACGTGTATCTGAGGTTCTGCTGCAGTTTGCTTAAACCAGTGCAAGTGCCCATTTACTGTTTTTAAATTAAACAAAATAAAAGCAGATTAGGGACAGGCCCATCAGAGGGTATGTCAATGCCCTATGTCTAGAAGCTGAGATAGTAACGCTCTGTCACTTTATTGCATTGAAATGTGAGAACAGGACTTTCACCTTCCCCTCATTTTGGACAGTATTGTGGTTTTGGCTGGGATGGAGTTGATTTTCTAACAGCTGGTATAATGCTGTGGTTTGGGTTTGGGATGGGAATACTGTTGATGGCACAAGAACTAGTGCAACCCCCTACCAAAGCAGGGTCACCCAGGGCAGGTTGGACAGGAATGCATCCAGGTGGGTTTGGAATATCTCCAGAGAGGGAGACTCCACACCCTCTCTGGGCAGCCTGTGCCAGGGCTCCAGCACCCTCAAAGGAAAGAAGTTTTTCCTCATGTTGAGATGGAAATAACTTGAAACTCCTCTGTATGTGCCTTGCGCTCTCTGAGTTTACTTGGGGAAGAATGGGCAGCACTAATGTCAAAGATAAATAGTTATATCTATCAAATGGTATAGGAAGCAATGAAGGAAATGTAGTCACTGCTTTGTCCCCAAAGGCAAGAGCAGTCTGGCAAATTCAAGGTCAGGTAGGAGTGCTGGCTGGAAGATGAGTGACTTGGTTGGGAAGAGGATGTTTGCTGTGGTGCCCAAGTTCTGACCGTGTAGTTAGGGTCATCTGTCTTTTGGAGGCCTTCTGAACAGCCATAGTGACACCAAGGTCACTGGAAACTGATTGGATAATAGATGTCAGTAAGACAATTAATGGGCGCTATTGATGAGCAGGAAAATGAGAGGGGAAGGATCAGGTGAGAAGCTTTTCTCCACAGGAAGTTTAGCAGTGTTACTTCACGGCACCTTTCAGCAACGCTGAATGGTACAAATCACAAAAAGAGAAAAAAGTCTTTCATACTAAACCAGCTGCATCAAATTAGGTGCAAATCTTCTGATACATTGGCCATGTGTGCTACATTTTCTCAGCCAGCCGGACCGGGAACCCACAAGTTCCATTGAAGCTGACGTATGCTAGGAGTATCTGGTAAATTTTGAAAATCAAGCCAACGCTTTCAAAAACAATATAACTAAGCTTCTGTACAATAGGAAACAACCAATAAGGGTAGTTTCAGTGCCTTCTTGTAATTACTGATAACTTTAACTTCTAATTCATTCCATTTTTTAAATGTATTGTTTTGAATATTTGCTATAAAGAAATTTGGGGTTTCAAAATAACAGAAACCAATGAGATCACAGGATGAAAATCTCCTTTGAAAAAATGTTCATTACTGCACAATCATACAAAGTCTAATTTCTAGGAATTAAAAAAAACACTCAAATGAAACGGAATCCTAAATTTTCTGGGCAAAGTGGAAAATACTATGGTTAGTGTTTTGCTGAAGCCTGATTCTTCAGTCACAATATGCATCTGAAGGTTTGTGCAATGGAATCCTTGGAAGAGAAAGAATGCAAAATTCATCCTTGCTCTTCCCTAACATTGATTTTTGTGGTCATTTCACAACTGTTCCCTTAAAAAGTCAAGTTACAGAAATGGGTATGCTCCTCTGCCAGGGAAAATTCTTTGTGGCTTAGCTGCTGCAAAATTAACTGCTGTAGCATAGGTCTCCCATTTCACTCCTTAATCTAAAATATAAGTGACTTTTATTTCTGCAGGAGTATGCCTGAAGCCGCTCTGAATAATTGAGCGCTGAAAGGAGTATTGTGAAATAGTTATTTTGTACTAACTATTATGTAGCTCAGTTTCCCTTAGGTATAGAAGGGCCTTAGTGCCTTCAGCATCTGAGGAGCTCTTTAAATAAATCAACATATTTCATTCTTGAAATTCTGAAAAACAATTTGAAAATCCAGGTGGGCTATGTATATAAGAAGTATTTTCTACATGTAAGGAAAGACATAACTAAAAAAGATATATTAAAAAGACACATTAAAAAAAACCCAAAACATTAAAGTGGGAGAAATTATAAGCAAACTTTGAACAAAAATAAAAAGCCAGAACTGTGATGAAGCATGCAATCTAAAAGTGTTTTGTATTAGGTAGCAGAAAATATTCTTTAAGTTCTACAGACCCCTTTTCCATCTTTCCTTCCCAGCATATACACACACTGATTCCTAATGAAATAGGATCCTAGTAAATCCTGGGTTTATGGTATGTTGACAGTGACCCCAAGCATCCCATTTTTGAGGGGTTTAGGTTAAGCCTTCTGGAAGGTATTTGTTGTCTTGCCTTGCTGCTTTCAGAAATAACTTTTCAGTCTATCGAGGCTGCATTTCATCTGACCGCTTTTAAGCACGTGCTTCAGTTCATGTGTTCAGCAGAGCCTTCAAGCACATGCAAAGCCCCTCGAATATCAGGGAGACTTTAAGAAGGGGTTAATGGTAAGCATATGCTTGAGCACTCTGGTTGGCAAGTGCAGATTACTTTTACTGTCACAGTTTTGGACATCACTTCCCTGTGTTGTAAGGACCACTTCTTGGCCAGAAGCTTCTGCTGATCCACTGGAATACCAGGAGAACCACTTGTATGCTGAGTCCTGAAGCCGTAGTTAGGAACAAGCAGTTTTGTAACATTGGTTTGAGCTAAGAGGTGAAGATGCGCAGCTGCTCCAGAGCCAGCACAGGGGGAATACCCCTGGTAAAACTCTGAGAGGACAGCAGGGTCACTCCCATCTTCCCTGGCCTTGAGCTGAGGGACAGTGCTCGCCTCCCAAAGCTCTTTGCACTTCTTGGCTAGTGCCTCTGGTGTCTCCCTTCTGTTGTCTGCGTGAGAGCATGGGGTGAAGTTTGATCCCTGTAGTGTTGGTTTTGCTACTTCAGGGGCAGCTCATCCTACATGGAAAAAACCGTCTTTTTTTAAAAGGGTCTGTAATGAAAGATGACTGCAATAATTGCAGGCTGTTAAATTTGCATATTTGAAGGTGAATTCACGTACTGCACTCAGACACAGCCAAATATCCAGGACAGATGATTCTGTTTTTAAAAATAAACTGGTTATTACAAAACAAACAAGTGAATAGGGATGAACCAGCACAAGTCCACCTGATTCCAGTACTGTCACAATGTCAGTGACATACAGGAGGGAACCTCATGTCAATTTAACTATTGCTCCTGTAGAAAGTGACAGAAACAAATGTGTGCAGCATCAGGCTTAGGACTAAGAGCGTGCCAACACTAAAACAGGGCTCCAAATTCAGCTCCCTGTTTCTGAGGCCACTTTTTTTTGGGTGGGAAACTTGTGTGTCAAAGCTTGATACAGTAAAATATGGACAAGTCAAACAACTCTATCTGTATCCAAGATGGTTGTTCCAATACTACTTCCTCGAGGCCTGAAATCAGACAACAGAGGGCTGCATGTACAAAACATCATGTAGCACACCAGGGGAGGAAACAAATTTCTTGCAAATGCATACACACGTGTGTATGTGCAGCACATATCTGTGAAATGCTGACCTTTTCATTCCCCCTCCAAAGTACTGGCAGTACTAGCCTCTTCATTTCCTTTTTTGCTGCTGGCTGTGGGAGCTGAAGCAGTGTGGCCTGGCTGCTACTTTGTAGTTTGTGCTCCCAGAGCCAAATATTGGTCCCAGGGAAATTGAGTGAGCACTGCCCCGCAAGGGGAGGGGTAACCTCTCTGAAGGAGATTGCAACTTGGCCTTGATAGTACCCAGTAGATTCAGCTGGCAACATAAATACCATGCCAGAGCTCTCTATGTCCTTCTAAATGCAGCTCTCGTGAGGTTTAGTTGGTATGATATGCATTTGTTTTTACATTTCCTAGATTTCTATAATCTGCATGGAATCATGGAATTTTCAGAGTTGGAAGGGACCTCTAGAGATCATCCAGTGCAACTCCCCTGCTAAAGCCCCTTTACAGAGGGCTTTTTAAAACTAGATACTGCATTTACACAGATCTCGTGTAATATTATAAAGATAATATTACTCTTTGTAGCCAGCTGAAAGTGAATGCAGAGATAGGGATGTGACCTGGCTGGCTGTTCACTGAGCAGAGTGTTTCTCTCGGAATACTGGCTGTGGTCAGCACTGGTTTCCTGTTGATAGGAGTATGTGGAGAGGTATATGCTTTCTGCAGCAAGGAGAAGGAGTGGTATTTGGTCTTGGCTTTCCAATTCACTGTGTTATTTTGTGCGTATGTGTGTTACCCCTGTGATCTTTTAACCAGTAGAGTTCACTCCTTTTGTCTTGATCTAGATTATTGCTTTCCTGTGTTTGAAAGGAGCCTAAGGCAAATGAGAGAAGAGGCAAGACTGGAAGCAATGGATGAGCGATTAGTAAATAGTCTCGGGTTTATTGGGTCTAATCCTGCTTTTTTTCTTACTTGCAAATATTCAGCAGCTCCTACTGAGCTTGGAGAAAACTACGGTGATCTGTGGGCAAATGCTGTCATCTGTCATGGAAGAGAGGTGTTTATGCACAACTTGTAATACCAGAAAGACACCCAGTCTGGAGTTCTTAGTCTTAGTGAAGTCCTCCAGTGCTGTTAACACTGGCTGAGTGTTTGCTTTGGGCAGCATCTCTGCTGACCCTTCTATGTCTCTACTCACATCTTTCCAAAACAGATCCAATTCATGGAGTGGTATGTTTGGACATGCAATAGTGATTTGCATCAGTAGAAAAAAATCCTGCATAGTTATGCAGGAAAACACCTGCTTTTAACAATATCTTGTACTGTTAGTTTGTTGCAGAAATCCCCACAAAGCTTTTTTGGGTTTTTGTTGTTGGGTTTTTTTGCCCAATAATTTTTTGGGGGAGACGGGGAGGGGTGGTATATTCTGACCTACTCCAATTTGAGTGGTCTTAGAAACAGTAATTTGTTTTACTGTGGTTGAGGAAAGTAAATAGCTGATTTTTTCCATTGCTGCTTTTATGTCTTCAAGCCCTGACCGTAAGGAACACTAAACTTCTACATTCAATATGAGTAGGCAAGTGATGTTTTCTTAATAGTGTATTGCTAATGCGTTTTCTGGGACAAAACATAAGCAGATCATGGAAGCAAATGTATTCCTGCTGTTGTCTGTGGCCTTAGGTGTCTAATCTGTCCATGGCATGCACTCATGCATGCCTTCTTTTCTGCCCTTATCTTTTTAATGAACAGTAGCGCAGCGGAATATAACGTGTAGCCCCTTGTCTGTCCTGAGGTATAGAGCTGAAAAGAATCTTGTTAACAAGGTGTGCTGTCTGAAGAAGAGAGGAGAAAGACACCTCTTCAGAGATGAATGAAGGTTATAAATACAAGGTTCGAAAGGTATCCTTGATGATACTCTTTGACTGAATTATCAGGGAAACTTTTAAATATGATCATTTCATTGTTGTCTGACTGCACGAACTTCTGTTCAAAAGTGTACTGCGAAGGTGACCCTTTGAAACCTATGTTCATCTGGCAAAGTTTTGGAATTTCATAATCATATACTTGTTATCAATGTGTTTTTCTTTCCCTTCTTTATTCATCTATTAATGGCATCTGTATTTGTGAAGACTTTTCGATATTATTTGCTGCTGCATAGTAAGAAATTATAAAAGTAAGCAAGTCTGTATTGAGAGAGTTTAAGCCACATAGAGAGACTTCTGTGCACCTGCTTGGAGAAGGAACATCTGAGTGCAGGAGTGAGTAACAAGTTCTATAATTGGGTCCTAGTTGCAGCATTGTTTCTTGTGGACTTGAAATTTGCAGGGATGGGAAGGGAAGAAACTACGCTGCAGTGCTGACACTTGAAGGCTGCAATTAAGCCTGGCTTATTCCCTTGTACAAAATTTTACTATTTTACAATTTTCCAAGTAGTTGCCATAAGCATTGGAAAATAGAGAGTATAATGTATTGTTAAATCAGCTTTAGTGGAAACTTCTTATCATGAAAATGTAATTGAAGCTATCGTTTTCACAGCAGCTTAGTGTTATAACAGCAGCGTACTCCACTGATGAGTGGACTCTCAAGATTCAGAACATGCTCCCTGCTCACATCCTTGGGAAGAGGACATAATTTCAGATACAGCCATGTTCTAAAGAATGAATTTAACTCACTCAGCATATATCATCAGTACAGATGAGAACACGATAATGTGGAATGGGTAAAGCCACTTAATGCGCTCTTCTTGTCTTCCTTGTTGAAGGGTGTGCAAAAGGATATTGGAGTGACAAGTGAAAATAAAGCAACCTACTTTGGCCTGATTCATCAAGGGCACAGCAACAGCATTGTTCTGTCACCATTTGGAGAGGAACACTTTCTCTCTGCTTCCTTTGAGGTTACCAGAGTGAGTCATGAAGGAGAAGTACCCAGGTGGCTTTGAGCACATACCTGTCTCGAGCACTCTTCAGAGCACTTCCACAGTAATTCCAGGCTCATAGATAGTAAAAGGATGTTCCTTCCTGAGAGGTTATTGGAAGAAATTAATAATGAATTTCTTATTGAAATGTCTGTGTTGTAAAATGATAATTCATTAAAATCAAATTGGTTTTTTTTAGGAGAGGGCTTGTTCTGAGACTACCCTATCACATTTTGTCTTTTAAAATCATTTCTACAGGAAAGGTTTTGACATTGTTGAAACATCTGTTTTGAACAATTTCTTTCATAAACTGTACTGTTTGAAACTCATAAATGGAAGTTTAAATTGAAAAAGATAAGACAAAATGAATAGTTTCAGTGAAAAAAATGAAGCGACTTTTTCATTCTAATTTAAATGAGGATAATATTTTAAAAATATCACACATATTGGCCTGAAGAGTGGTTCTCATTCTACTCTAGAAAATTAAGGGATGGGAAGATATCTAGTTGAGAATAAGTGAGCAGTGCAAAACAACAGCTAATTTCTGCTCTTTGTAGAAGGACTTTAAATTCTGCTATCCTAATATTAATGTATGATGGTGTAGTTTACATTACTGGAGTATGCCAAGGCACATGAGAGTCCCTGTCATGTCCCTCTCAAACTAGTGTTTGCCCTCACTGTACTTCTTTTCATGTGCGACCTTTAAAAGTGAATTCTGCATACCTCTGAGTTGAACACCGGTATCCTTCTTGTCTATTGAAGCTTTCTGTGATCAGCCATTTGATGCATATCTTCTAGTTTGTCATAGATATTTCTGGGTTTTCAAGGAAATATTTACACTGAAGGTTGGGAAGAAATAGACTTAAAAGGTGGTAAATAAGTGTCAAAATATTTAAATACAGAGGTAAAAAGTGTACCAAAATCTGATTTTGAAGTGTGCCTGAATAGTGCATTAGAGGATTGTGTTGTATATTTCTCCTCCCATTAGTCAACAAGCTATAGCCAAGCCATAACTTCATACAAAGCTTGGAAGTATTTAGGCTGGGTTATCTAAGCAAGTGAGGCACACTTATGAAAGAAAAGGGGAAAAAAATAATAAATCAGTGATTAGCATTGACTGGGTAGTCAATGTCTATGTTCTAGAAACATAATGTTTTTGTGGTATTTGGGGTGATAGATTTGTTATTCGTTATCTCAATGTATCTTATAGCCACGATAGTACTAAAGGTGTGCTTGTAGAGATTGCTAATTTAATCGTGGCTGCCTTGTCTGTCAGATGCAGTTATGTGGGTGCTGAAAGTCAGTATCCTAACAAGCTGTGACGTGGGGGTAATATTGGTCTCACTGTTTTGGTCACCGCATATTTCCATTGACCCATGCTTTAGCAAAGAGCTGTTCCCTCTCACCAAGTGGCTCTTGACTTTTCTTGGCCTTTTCTAGCCCTTCAGTTTTACAACTCAAAAACTTGATGGGAAAATGCAGCCTGGGACCAAAGTGTCTCTGCTACCCTTTCTTTCGATAATTGCTGGGGAAGGTTTGATGCAAAACAGCATGTTTTAACTCTTCTGGACCCTCTCTGTATGGCTCTCTAAATGGTCATTGTTGCTTTCTCCCTGGGCAGTGCTTTCCTGAATGGCTTATGGATCAGCAAACCCTAAAATGCAAGATATTATCACTTGTCGCCACAACAGCGGTTGCCTGCAGCAAATGAGGGACATAAAAATGTCAGTTACTAAAACAGATCCAGAAATAAATTTTATTTTGGACTAACAAAGGAACTTAAGATAATGCCGTGGTTTTTGAAACAGCTGTGGTTCAACTTTTAATTCTACCTGCAGACTTGTGTCAAGGTGGCTTGTGGGCTCACAGCTTATTTGTAGGCTGGTCTTCACCGTTGCTTGGAACCTCAGTTAATTTACTGAACTATCTTCCAGCAAGTAATATCTGCAAGATTTTATCTTTATCCAGTTTTCATGGCTTATGGCCTCCAAAACACAAAAGTCAACCCAAAACGTTTTTAAATGGTGTATTTTATTGTTAGGCATATAAATATTTCCAGAAGGTAATTCTTTAATTTGTTTTTGTCCAGGATCAAGCTAGTTGATGCTGCTGCCTTGGAAAGACAGAATCAGGAGGAGGCAGAGTTCTCTTTGGACGGCTTCAGAGAAAAATGCATCACCTGCCTTTAGCAGAGATGCCCCAGAGCAGCACACACTGAGCTCCTCAACCCTGAGCACATGCACCAAGAGCCTTCATGCAGCCATCAGCACAGACAGATGCACACCTAGGTTGAGCTAACTAAAAATTCACCAAGCAGCTGAGCTGTTTTAAAAGGCCTTGGCATACATGGGGCCTGAGGTGTTTGGGAAGGGAGTTAAACAATGCAGTTGTGATAGCACAGGACGAGATTCAAGAACCAGAAAGACCCTTTCTGTTCTCAATCTGGGCTAAAAAAATCCCAACTTCCTGCAGTTTGATTGTTTCAAACAAAATCTTGCTGCAGCCACATCATTTAAACAGAGGATCTGGCATTTTTAGTCAGATTTTTAGGAGTTTTAAGCATCATTGGGCTGAAGGGTAGAGAGCAAGGCAGGATTTCTTGAAGTTTAAGTCTTATGCTTAATCTTTCTAAATGTAGCGCTATCACACACTTACACGGTTTTGTTCTTGTTTGTTTAGTTTTCTCTAGCCAAATAATTATCAAGTCTCTAGTGTGAAAGCAATGATATCATTTATGTTGAAACTAGAGAGTGGGAACAGAGTGCTGTTTCATGGGAAGTTTATTGGTTTTGTCCTTTTGTTTGTTCTCTTCTGGAAAATGAAAACCAAAACGGCCTAAGCCTGTCTTTCAAATGAAAGATACCGAGACAGGAACCCAGCCCCCTTCCCATGTGGTAGTAGCCCAGTGGGAAAGGCCAGGTTCAAACCCCTCATCTAAATCTGGCCTTTGACACTAAAGAGCTTGCCCTTTCTGGTTTGTGTTTGTATGTCTGTCTGCTCATCTGTCTGACCCTACAGTATATAGACAGTGCAGAAGAGCCCTAGAAGGAAAGCTGTATCTGCCTGGTCTTGCCAAGCAATTGCACTATGAACACAAGAGCCTTGTCCCAGATAATATTTCATTGAAGCTGATGTTTTTCCACAGAAAGCTTTGGTTTCAACAAATCAGCACTTTCTAACAGAGGAGTCTTTTGCCAAAGAAATTCCCCAAATACTCAGTTGTGGTTGTGGTAGCTCCTCAGTAGGGGGAGTTCTGGTATGCTTAGTTATAGGTTCATGTCCAAGAATTTGGAGAACAATGTTAAGTGCTTCCATGAGTGTAGTTGTTCTATGAGGAAGGAAGAAAAACCTCAAGTACTTCTGCTCTTCCTTAAGCTTTATTATCTCCTGACTCTTCCCCCCCACACACCCCTTTTTGGCACATTCCTAAGTTAAACAGATACTGTATACTATTTTATTCCATTATTTTCCCTTGAGACAAATTATTCCAGTGCAGACACCTTTCTGTGATTCAACCTGCTGGAGCAAAAGCAGTGAAACATCCTGGTGAATATATCGGCTTACCTTCAACTCATGTATTTGTTCTGCAAGCATGTGGACACGTTTAGTGTTATCTCTGTCTCAGAATTTTATCCCATTTGTAGCTCTGCCCAAGAAGCACATCACAGAAGCACTGCCTGCTCACCCCCCTTAGAGTAAGGAGAGCATAAATGAATTTGAGTTACACTGCAAAAAAGGTAAGGAAGATTCTAGTTAAAGCCAAGAACTGAGAAGGCTTAGTCTTCAGGTAACAAGAAGATTAGGAAGCAGGTAACTAACTGTCTGGAGCCTCTTTTCTTGGTATAACTCCATTGTTTTGGGGGTCTTTTTGTCCCCTTTCTGCTTTTTACTAGTCATGAACAAGAATTCCAAAAATCTAAGAGCAGTTTACTGCAGGATTCTTTTCTCTGGGACTACATTTCCACCCCCCCACCCCTTGTGGAAACAGGCCACTACAAAAAAAATCAGCTGGCAGGTCAGAATATGGCTTTCACTGTCCATCCACCTGATTGCCAGATCGTGCTCTCACCTCTCAGCCAGAGCTGTCCCCCTGTTTGTTTGTCAGGCCTCATTTGTATTAAGAAGCACTGTTTTTTCTGTGCACGGTTTCCTGCATCTCCACTTCTCCCCACCCATCCCCCTCTGTACTCTCTACCCTCCCTCCTTGTTAGACATGATTACATGTTGTTTGGCCTCATTCCATTTAGGTTACTTTGCTGTATCATCCTGAATTTGTGTGTAGCATAACAGCTCCGAAGATCTCCTAGTTTGAACCAAATGATAGAGTAGGCAGAGTTCATTAAAATAAATAACAGCATAGTGTGAAACACAGCCCTGAAGTAATCAAAACTGGAATTTGAAAAAGGGACTCTGAGTGTAAAGAAGTCTGTTACATGCTGTCTGATACAGGCAGAAATGGGGTGTTGAAAACAGTTTGATATGCTCTATTTAAACCTGTCAGCTCTCCAGACAAAGACATGGGTGGTTGTAGCAGTGGGAGAGAAAGCCAGTTGGGAGGGGGATATGAGTGACCATACTGTAGAACATAGTGTCTGAATTTCTCCCTTGATCCCCAAAGCTGGAACACTTTTCATGTTGTTGCTGTTGTGTTGGGTTTTTGTTTTTTTTCATTGGGGCCAGTGGCAGAGGAAAGCTATGATTTTTAAGCCTAGGAGTGGAAATGTTTTATATAAAGCAAACTTTCTGTGCAGTTAAATGCAGTTGACTGCCCCTCCTTCCACTGGCTCTCCTATGTGTCATGCTGTCCCATTTCTTTAGTCTGCTTGTTTTTGGTGTTTGTAATGTTCCATTTTAGAATATCTCAGTGCCTTTTCCCCTGCTGTCTTAAAGACTCTTTGTTCCTCAATTCAGCTTTAGTTCCTCAGGGCACTCAGATTATTGCTACTAAAATTTTGCTCTTAAAATAAAGGCTTAAGGTCTACGGAGTGGCTTAAAAGAATGTGAGATTTTGTACCTGTTAGACACTAGACAGGGTGCAGCAGAAGAGGTGACAAAAAATGCCTTATTCTTACATTCTGCTGTCAGCATTTGCTGTCAGAAACAGGATTCAAGGCAAGATGGTCCAGTTCTGCAGCTCATTATGTTCATCACTGCATTTATTTCAGCAACTCCTCCCTTGCAGCCTCTATGTATCTACAAATATGGTGTATAAAGCAAGTAAAAAGTAATCCCTGGTCACTGTGGTGGAACACACAATCTGAAGACGTGCAAACATGTTTCTAGTTCTCTACAGACATGTACTGTTGATAGAAATAACATTTCCATGATTTTTGCACTTGCAAATTGGAGCCTGAAGCAATTATACATGACTCCCAAGCGTTATAGAAGCAGGCCTTATGTAGGCATATGTGTGTACATTTCCTAATTGTGCAGTTATTTTTGTGCCCTTCATCTTGGTTTTGTTCTGTCTCTGGTGTTAAACTGTGGAGTCCATGAGAGTAGCTGTTGTACATGCTGCTGTATCCTGTTTTCAAGGGATAACAATGGCTTAAAAATCTTATCCTGGTATGAGAGGCAGGAGAAGGAGAGGTTTTTTCCAGTATTTGCTGGAATGTGCTGTCTGGAATCAAACGGGCTGAGTTACTCAAAGGAAGACCCCACGTTAGAGACTATGGGAACTACTGGGCTTTAGCTTCTAAATCACTCCAGGAGGGCTCATTTGTATCAAAGTTATCATGTAAAAAAAAAAAAAAAAAAGACCTTTCAGAAGAAGACAAACAAGAGACAATGGATGCTGACAATGTGCTGGAGGAAACGGAGGCTGTCGAAGAGACCAGGCTGCTTCCTTGTTGGAGCTCCTGCCAAGAGAGACCTGGACAAGCCAGCTCAGGCCCTCCACCTCTTACAGACAAATGACCAACAGGCCCTGCCTTGCCAAACTTCCTGCCAGCTTGCCTCAGCTTCTCTTAAAGGGAGCAGGCGTTAGAGTGGGTTTAAAATATTTGCTGTTTCCTCTTCTTTGCTGGATTTCTGTCAGAGGAGCCTCCCTGTCAGTGCTGTAGCCAGACAAAAGCTTTGGCTAGCACAGCAAATGTGTAGCAATTAGTCCCTTAGGGCACTGTAGCTTCAACAGCAGTAAATGTGTTGCCATGGTCAAAAACTCCCTAGCATGGAAAGAGCGTGGTGTTCATAGGCCCGCAAAGTCAAAAAGGCCCCAGGACTTATCCAGAGGTTATACTGACCAGGAGATTCAAGGGGCCCTCAAGTGGAAACAACAAAGCCCCTTGAGCCCAACTTAGCTCCACCAGTTGGAAGAGAAGCATAGTGTGGTCAGAAGCAAACCACCTTCTGTGTAAGGTTATTCTGCCCATACCTGGGCAAATAAGGCCTTCTCACTGACAAAATATGGGATGTCATTTATGAAGAGTGTGAGAGGCAACGCACAGGGAACTCTTTTCATTTCACCCAAAGTTAAATCTTGTGAATATCTGAATCCTCTGGTCCAGCAGAGCACATGGGTGGTTTACCCTGTACAGTTCATACTTTCCAGTGTGTAGAAGACTCTTCTGGAAAATGTGAATAGCTTATACTTTGATCTGGTCTTTAGGAGTCCTCAGCTTGCTGTGAAGTCCTACCTAGTATACCATGTACCCAGGTAGGACTCCGTGAGAGGTGGGTTATGTTCTTCAGTTAGAGGTACAGCAAAGGACATTATAAACAAAACTGATCTATGCCTTCTCATGAAATCTTGTCCCTACCAGCTGGTGCCTTCATGCAGAAAACACACTGCCCGCTGCCTCCTGCGCCACCAGGAACCGGCCTCTTTTGCACTAGTATTCTAGTTTGTTTCATTCTAGTTTGTTTAATTCAGTGCAAAAGGGTGAGGTTAAGGGGGAGCTGTGGATAAATTTCACCTGAGTTTCTAACCCTTAATTTGCAGATCATTAACTTTGCACTGTAACCTTTGGGAGACAAGGTCATCTGCTTCATGGGCTGGGAAGGTGCTTTTGCAAATAAGGGTGTTTGTTCAACAGTGCTGATCCCCGCTGATCCGTTATGAAAGCTACATTAGTTATTGTATCCACACGTTATGTACAGTCATGTGATGCTTGAGGCCTGAAATACATTTAGCAAGTCAGAAGAGATAAGGCAGGCTCCAATCTGGCTTTCTTCCCTCAGGTTTGCAGAATGTGTTTGCAGATGTGTCGATCTTTAGGAGGCTGGCGGGAGGAGGGGCGATATTTTCTTCAATTGCCTATTTCAGTATGAGAAGTAAATGAGAAGATGAGGTCATCTTTAACACCTACTAGGTGGTGTGAATACATTCTTCCCACATCCCGAGCCATACTGTCTCAGTTTTGTGTCAACAATGATTTTTGAGCCTTTATGAAGTGGACAAGACTCTAGTTACTCCACCTGGCTTTGTGCAGAGCTAACCGGCTGAACTGGGTCTGTTTCAGTAACGCTTATTGCAACAAAAGGATTTAAATACCTCACTTGATCAGTAAACCAGTGTGATCAGCATCTTAGCTAGGAAACTTTCAGCTTCTATCTCATGTGATGTTTTGGTTCAGCAATGTGCACTACTTTTCCTGATTTTGTTAATAATCATTTATCCCTCCCAAACTTTGAACATTTTCAGTAAAGTCATAGTGCAACTTGATGCATCTAGATGTTACTGAGAAAGAGGGGTTCACAGGAGTGGCCGTAGCCTTTGGATCTCCAAGGATGTGGACAACTTTTGCCAGCCACTCGAGGCTGAGAGAACAATTGGAGCAAAATACCAAGGCCAAGTATTTATTTGGCTCCTCACAGGCCAAGGTTGAGCAAATTTTGCTCACCTTAGATGGGGACAGTGTTAGCCTCCCACTCTGTGGTGTCCTGAGGTTTGGTGGGTTACTTGCAGATGGTTGGCACTGCAGTTGATAGTTATGTTCAGCTACATGTGGTAGGTACTTGCTATATCATCTCTTCTGTCCAGAGGCTCCATAATGTTGATAACAAATGCTAATGCTTCCTTTCCCCAGCCAAACCCTGGGAGTTCCATTGTTTTGTGTTCTTCTAGAACAGTAGCTGTTCCTGTTACCAAAGCATGGAACTTAGGGAACCAAGAGGTGAGGTTTTGTCCTTCCTGACCAAGGTACTCAGTTGTACATTCTCCATTTACAATCTGGCTTGTGAATGTTTAATTGGAGCTCTTTGCTGCTGTTCCCATTAGGGGTAATGTGGCTTGTACCCAGTGTGGGAGCTGCCTCTGCACATGCTTTTACTGGTTTGCCTCCCCCTCCCTAGCTCTCCTGCAGGACATCTGGGCCTCTCTGAGGAGCTGATGCAACAGCACAGTCTCATCTGCACCTCTGCTGCCCTGGGAGCATGGGATGTCTGGCCTGCTCAGCCCACTCTGTACTTCTACAGTAAATTAAAGTTCTTCATTAGCTTATTTGATAGTTGAATAAAATGCTTTGAAACACTGGCACATTAACTGCAATCAAGTTTTGAAAGGTCTCTGGTTGCTAGAAGGAAATTAGCCTGATAAATCGCTCTTTTCAATTAAACAAATGGGTAATTTTTCACAAGCAAGCCCAAAGCTATCATTTGGGAAGCTTTTTTTTTGCCTTTTTTTAAAATATATTTTACACATGATTATTCTTAAAGAACAGGTTTTTTTTTTTAGAAGAGACTAATTGTCACTGAAGTGTTAAGATAGCAACTTGTAAACCCATCCTGTCTGTCTGCCTCAGACAACTTCATAGAGGTCTCATGATCAGGCAGTGACCTGTGAATTGTACTTCCAAAAATGATAATAACTCATGGTGTGACCTTGGTTCATTGCCTGCCTTTCTGTGCCTTTGTTTACCTCTTTGTCTAAAGAAGCATTACCCTCTCTGGGTCAAAAAGGCCTGTTTAACTTAAGCAAGGAGTTCCAGGATAATTATAGTTACTTAGTAACTTTCATCTCAGAATAAACTGGTTAAGGCTGTTAAGAAATGTGATGGCCTCACTTTTGGTCAAAATCGGTGACTGACCTGAAGATACCTCCAGTCCTCAAAGCTTTTATACACAGTCTGCATTCAAAAAGAACTCCCTGAGCTTAGAAGCTGGAACAGATTGCTGTGTCCCTTGTGTATGGAGTCTGAAAGGGACCCCAGAAATGCACACTGACCCTGGTTTCACACCAGAGCTATAGACGTGCTAAGAACTTCATATGCTCTGTCTACTGCAGAAAAGCAAATGCTAGTACAAACAACTGCGACACTGGATTCCTCTTGCCTTGGGCATATTTATCCAGGGTATTGCCATTACATCATTCACATTAGGACTTGTATTATATGCTTTTTTTAAATCTCAGAGGCTGCTACGAGCCCTGGTCAGAGGTCAAGATGCTGTTGAACTTAAGATGTTTCTGAAAGAAGACTGTAGCTCTGCCAAAAGCAGAGCAATGTTAGATTTGCAGCAGTGCAAAGTCATACAAATCACATGAGATAATTTAATCTAGGTGTTGGGTTTTTTTTTTTTTAAATTACATTTTATTACCAAAAAAACTTAGATACTGCATGTTAATCAGTAAGAGGCTACCGTAGCTTCATCTTTGAGAACTAAATAAGGTAATTAGGGGCTTTTTTATGGTGTCAGAAGAGACCAAAAATGATTTAAGAATTTCCTTCCACTGTCTACATAAAATAACGCTTAAATATCCTGCTGTAGTTTGGAGTAACTGCATAAAACATGAGGAGTCATGTGATAAGAAATTCTCATTTATTTTTCCTCTGCGTACAGCACTGATCCTCATGAACTGTTTGCTGCAGTGTGTAATTACATTCCTTTCACTTAAACTGTTTCTACATATTTTTAAAATTTCTTTTTCCCCAAACACTGATTATTGTTGAGTTTTTTTGGTTTGGTTTGGAAGCAGTCTGCATGCAGAAACTTGGATGTTGTGCGCTTTGTGAGAAATTTTGCAGTCAGACAAAATTCAAACTCAGAAGGGCTAGAGTTTCCCAAAGGACTGCTGGTGACCTGGACTTGGCTCCACCTTGGTTGCTGCTGAGGTAAATGTTCAAGGCAAAAATACAGACTGTCTTCTTGAACTCAGGGTTTTTTCATAAAATACTGCATTCTTTCTGAGGACCTCACTTCGAAACAGTGCCCCAGGGCAAATGGGACATGGCTCTTGACCTGCTCTGCCAGTATGAAGGTCCTTGTGATCACGAGCAGAAGCTGAGATACCTGAGAACTGCCCATCAATCCAAGCCTGCGTTCTTCTACTGGGGAAACCCCTCAACCTCTTGCCTCAAGGCTTCAAAACACAAGTTCTGCTTCACGTTATGGGTGGTATCTGACCCACGACATTTCTAAATCTCATCTACTTGTGGTGGTTCATAAGTGCTCTGCTCTCTGTCCAGGCAGGAGATGACTCACAGTGCCTGGTCCTCACACTGAGATTTGTTTTGCTTCTATCTCATCTTCCTGTGTTCTTGTCCGTTCTCCTGGTTTCTTTGTTGTCCGCCCAGCATGTGCTGTGGTAACTGACACTGGAAGCTGTGTGGGCAGGGAATGGCTTTATTAAAAAAGTGTGGTTACATCATCTTGCACAACAGGTCCCTGCTCTGTGGCTGGGCCAAGCGAGTCCTTTTGAGGCGCAGAAATACGGAAAACTTGGAATTGCAATAATCAAAAAGATATTAGAGTATGTTAGATATAATAACCACACATTCTAGGCTGCTCCCTGCGTGGAATCTCTCAGGTATACGTGGCAACAAGGGAGAGAGAGATGTGAATACTAATGACGGCTGGAGGAGGGGGCACTTAATAGTATTTTGGCTAATTGCCAGGTTGCCTGCTCTTGAACAATTTGCCTGTACTGAGCTAGGCGTATTTTTCAAGTGTAGAAAATCAGTTGGGTGTTGGTAGGCCTTTATATTTTCCTACTGCTTCCCACAGTCGACTGCCTGAAGGCTCACATAGCCATGAGGTCTGTGTTTCCAGCTCAAAGAGGCCTTCGGGCCTTCTTTGAAAGTCTTGGAAAACTGTAGCAGCTGATTTGACCCAGGAAAGAAATTGCACTTTTGGAGGGCACCAGATATAAACTTACAAAATAAAGAAGTGTTTTTGTGTTTTGTGGGTTTTTTTTTTCTTGTTTGCGTGATTCTTCTTTTCTTTTTTTTTTTTTTTTTATTTAGTGAATCCAGATGACTAACTCGGGGCCTCTTTTCTCCTTCCCTGTGGGCAGAACAAAGTCTCAGATGATTTGCTTGCTTGAAAAGGTCCCCACTGATTTTACCTTTGGGTCTGTTCTACCCTCTGTCATTGTTTCATGTAAGCATTTTCTGTGGTAATTAGACTGGTAATAGCATAATCCCTGGTGGCCTTCATGGAGTGTGTGCCCTCTCTGGGTTGAGAAAGCTCTGCTTGGGGGCAGCATATTTTTTCTGTAAGTGGGAAGGGGAAGAGTTGATGTTGTGAATGTTGCTGTGATTATGATGAGAAAATCTTTTAAAACGGGAAAGTTTTGCAGCATTTCCTAGAAGTGATTCAGGCTACGTTTGTCTGATTTCCTCTGGAAGCTCGCAGCAACCTTGATGGAACGTGTTTTGTCCCTGGCTGCTTCCTTCTGGACTCTGCGGTCTGCGTTGTCCCAGAGGAACACAGATATCTCTGTGATTTGTAGATGCAGGTGCAGGCACTTTGGTAGCTGGGTGCAGATGCATTCAGAGCTCTGAAGACCAAGACCTTGAACTGGCAGTGGAAGCAGATTAAAAATTCTCTTCAGCTTCCTAGAATGCAACCCCTACAGCCGTCTGAACTTCTGTGTGAGGCAACGAAGGAAAACAACTCCTCAGTTTTTAAAGGCTTTTAAAAAATTAAGTAGAGATTTGACGTCTTACCTTTGTTGCCTTTCCTCTGAATGATTTTGACTAGCTATTGATATGAACGCCTCTAATTTCAAGCCTGTCCTTTTGGGATGTAACAAAAATAAGACAGCTTCTCAGAAGTATGGCCACAGGCAGAGGAAGCACAGACACATCCAGGGGAGAAATACAGCCATCCAGTGGGAACTAACAGAATAGAAAGGGCTTGGAAATCCTAGTCTCGGAAGCTTGTCTCCAGACCTGGATTCAAGGATTTCTGCCATGAGAACACAGCCTTAAAACATTCATTTGCAACTGCAGGAGCGCTTCCTTCTGCTTAGGGAAGAAGAATGGCCTGGGATGGGGCTTGGCTAACTGGGCTCTGATCTTGTGCCCTTGCTTCAGTTTCCCCATGTGTAGAACAGAAGGGCTGCTATTGATGGTCTTCATAAAGCCTGTTTGAGATCTATTAATGGGAAGTGCCACAGTGATCTAGGTCATACTGTTGATGTTGTTGATGGCAGAAGCAGTGTGATCTGAAGTCACAGGGAGTCCCATGCAGAAGCCAAAGTCAAGTTCATGGCTCAAGTCTTGATTTAAGAATAGCCCCAGCCTGAATTTAATTCCTGTTTCAGCCTATGTGGTGTCAGTGGGGCTCTGTACAGAGGAGCTGGTGCTCACAAACAGCATGACTGTGGTCAGTGTCTTGGTGCCAGCCCAGTGGAACTCTGGGGGGCAGAGCAGCCCCCATTTCTGGAGTGCTGGTTTGAAGGTCTGTCCATTCTAACCTCCTTGTTGAGGAGTGGGACTTTGAGCAACCTGGTCTGGTGGGAAGTCTCTCTGCCCAGGGCAGGGGGTTGGAACTAACTGGTCTTTAAGGTCCCTTCCAACCCAAACCATCCTGTGTTTCTGTGAACAGGCCACTCACCCTATGAACATTAACCAACTGTCATATGCATGAGGCTGGTTTTGGTTGTAACAGCTGTGACTTGACTTCTTGTAATACTTTCAGGCTAATTGTTTTTTTTTTTTTT
>VXBJ01007102.1:0-34135 GCA_013400055.1 Nycticryphes semicollaris
TGGAAGTGGAAAGTTATTTTAGCACTGAATAGAATATTTTTAAAAATTAAACTATTTGAAATAACGGCGCCCGGTGTCTGCGGGGCGGGGCGGGAAGGGGCGGGGAGCTCGGACCGGGAGGAAGCGGGAAACGCCACGAGGAGCCGGGACTCGTCGTGCCGGGACCGGGAGGTAAGACCTGTCTCCCGGCTGCCCGGGGCCGAGCCGGCGGCAGCACACGGCGGGACCCAGCCTGGCCCGGCCCGGCGGGGGTTCGGCCCCGGCAGCGCTCGGCGGAGCCGCCCCGGTCGCCGGCGCCCTGCCCCCAGCGGGAGCGGGGGGATCCGCGTGTAGCTTCGAGAGAACGATTAGAGCCCAATAAATTCCCGATAATTACACGCCGTCTGTGGGTGTCTTTGCAATAGTCTGGTTTGCTGGTGCGATGCAAATAATGATTTTTCTTTTCCCGTGTTACGGTTTGAGGAACCGGCAGCAACTTCCTGTCGCTTGGACGGTTTCACCCACCCGTGGGGGGCGGAACCGGAGAAAGCCAGGAAACGCGAGGATTGATATGATAAGATTAAATAACCAACAGGAATGTTAAAGAATCTGAACTGATCCCGATACTCACATAAAATATACAAGAATTGCATGAGCAGGGAGCTGTGCGCTCCCCGCAGGGACAGCCCATGCGGGACCCTGCGAGCGTGACAGCTTCGGGAGGAAGGGAAGGCACCCGGGGCTCTGGCAGCGGGACAAGGAGTTCTCAGGATGGCAGCCATCAAGGGAGAGAGGGACAATTCCTCAGCAAACTTTCTAATGTATATTGGATGTGCCATTCATGGTATGAAATAATCCTGTTGGCAGCTTGGATCAAGTGCCTGGGTCTTGCTCCTCCTCATCCCTGCACCTGGGGAGCTCGAAAACACTGAGACCTTGAATCTCACAGGGCCCGGCTGGCTTTGAATAACTGTTTTCATGAATTTAGCCACTGGAATCCTCTAAAAGTTCAATTTTCCAAAGTATTGGAAGAGAAGTGTCGCTCAAACCAGGATGTCCTGTTTGTTAGACATAGTTCAGTCCAAACGTGCGTAATTTCCTTTGTCGCACCACCGTGTACAATCGTAAAGTGTTTTTAATCCTTTTTCCTTGCAGGATCAGGATGGCCAGACAAGATCAGCTACAGATTAATTTGCAAACAAACTATCCCGATTTAGTGGTAGATATTGGGAAAATAGTTTTAGGAGAGAGATCCAGAAGGAAGGCGTCTGGCAAACAAAAAAGGCAACAGAGGGACCTTTCTATAGCCGTGTGTGCGCTGTTGAACTCAGGAGGAGGAGTGGTGAGGATGGAGAGCGAAGACAAGAATTACTGCTTTCAGAAGCATGGCGTTGGTCTGGACATAGAGCAGGTCCTCAGGGCCTGCATCGGCGGTGCCGAGACCAGGCAATACTTCACGTGGATGCAGCAGCAGAGTCACTTGCTGCTTTTTGTTAAGACTTGGAGCTGTGGAGATGCAGAGCCGAAAAGCGCAGCCACAAAGCCACGGATCTGCAGCTTGAGCACTGGGTTGTCCCGTAGGTCTTTCACTTCAGTCATCCCTATGACTCCAAGCGACGCCGCTGTGTTTCTGAGGGAGAAGGGAAGCTGCGCCCATCACCATGATGAGAATGGACCGAGCGCCAAGAAAGCTCTGCGGAATTTTGATGGGGCAGCAAAGGAGACATCTCTGAGCACCGAAGAGCACCACATCCAGGATGCTGCTGCCAGGTTTTTAGAGAGAGACAGGCTGATCGTTGGGGAGGTCCTGGATTTCACAGAGACAACCCATATTGAGTTTAAGAACTTCTCTACAGAGAATATCTTGGAATATGTTAGAAAAACCCTTCCAAAATATGTTTCTGCCTTTGCAAACACTCAGGGTGGTTATTTATTTTTTGGAGTGGATGATGAGAGCCATAAAGTCATTGGAAGCCATAGTGAAGTGGAGAAAGAAGCTTTAGAAAAAACAGTAGCTGATACTGTGGGCTCGATGCCCGTCCATCACTTCTGCAGCTCTCAGGCTGGTGTGCAGTTTCAGACTCACACCCTGAGCGTTTACGACAAAGCAGGAGATTTGCAGGGCTACGTTTGCACTGTGCGAGTCGAACCCTTCTGCTGTGCTGTTTTCCATGACAACCCCGATTCCTGGATGGTGACAGATGCCACCATCAAGAGACTGAGCTCGAGCATGTGGACCAAGTTCATGACAGATGCAGACCCAGGTAAAATCTGCATTTACCTTAGTGCCAACTTAATTTCTGCCTTGGTTTGTAAAGTTAATAGAATTATAGAGTGGTTAGAGTTGGAAGGGACCTTAAAGATGATCAAGTTCCAATTCCCCTGCCCTGACCAGGGACACCTCCCACCACACCAGGTTGCTCCAAGCCCCTTCCAACCTGGCCTTGAACCCCTCCAGGGATGGGGCAGCCACAGCTTCTCGGGGCAACTTGGGCCAGGCTCTCACCACCCTCACACCAAAGAAGTTCTTCCTCAGATCTCGTCTCCCCTCTTTCAGTGTCAAACCTTCCCCCCTCGTCCATTGGCTCCCCTCCCTGATCAAGAGTCCCTCCCCAGCTTTCCTGGAGCCCCTGGAGGGACTGGAAGGGGCTCCAAGGTCTCCCTGGAGCCTTCTCTTCTCCAGGCTGAACTCCCCAACTCTCTCAGCCTGTCCTCACAGCAGAGGGACTAACAGCCCTCTCAGCTCTATGGCCTCCTCTGGCCCCGCTCCAACAGCTCCGTGTCCTTCTGCTGTTGGTGGCCCCAGAGCTGGAGGGGTCATTAGGTGATAGAATAGTTGTCTAAACGACAATGAATTGTTATGTTGGATGGTTTGGTTTTGTTTTTGGTTTTTTTTTTTTTAAACCATAGCAGAAGGTTTTAAATTAATCATTTTAGTTACTCTTTAGTGCTAGGTTTTAAAAGTTCATATGGAACAACTTCAGTGGATATAACACACTATTTTCTTCCCCCAAGATCTTTCACATCTGGCTGATCAATTTGAGAATGAGCTCAGTTTGTCAAATGGTCCTCCTCTTATCAGGCCAGTTTATTCAAAAGTTGGTCTCCGGTGTGCGTCTGAGCTACAGGAATCCCTCTACCCAGGTAAAGTGTTTATTCTGTATTTTAATTTTTTTTTTTTTAAGTTTAAGATTGTATTTGACAGAACTTCTGGGAAGATAATGTGATATAAACACAAGATTTTAGGCACGCAACTGTTAGGATATTTAAAAAATGCAGCCTGGTCCATGAATGTTGGTTTCCCTGATTTTTCAGGTGTTTTGATTTCTTCTCCCATTTTTGCCACTGAGTATAATCCCTAATGCACACACATTTCTGAGAATATACCTAGTGTCCTGCGGATCTGAGCACTGTCTGCCACCCGTTACACTCAGAAATCTTCCTATGGACGAAGAAGAGAGAGAGAATATTTAATTTCTAGCATAACTGAAATCTAAGGAATCTAATTGAGGAATTATTATTAATCAAGATGTAATTATTACAGATAAAGAAAAGAAAAGACAAAAAATTAAGACCAGTGTTAAAAAAATAACAATAGTTACCTACACGTTCCCCTGTTCCTGGCTCAGTGTTCCACCTCAACCCAGGACCTCACTGCTTATGGCTCTGGTCTTCCAAGGGTTGTAAGGGCCGGTCATCAGTACCCACGGTGCTGTGCTGAGGAGTACAGAGCTGGTGCTGATGGGTTCCTTTTCCTACTCCAGGATTCACTTGGAGTCACTTGCTGTAGATTTGCTAATGCACTTTTTACACCTTGTACTTTCATGCTGGTCTGCAAGTTCACTGCTCCATTGGAGATTAGGAAACACAGCCTGTTTCACCAAGTTAGATACTTGTTCTCTGTTACCTTTAAACGCGGTTTTGTCCAGCTCTGGGGCTGTGTTTCTTTACCTGACCACATGAGAGCTGTTTCTGGCCTTGGGATCTCCTTTGCTCTCTCTCCCACCACCACACACCTGAATTCAGCCCCGTGTCCTGTATGCCACATCTCAAGACCTTTGCTGTCCTACCAGACCTGTGTTTCTGCACTCTGCGTCATCGTGTTTGAGGTGTGCAGAAGACCCTCCGCAGAAGACCTGCTTTGGCTAGTATAAAAAATGCTATTACAGGCACACCAAGTGAAAACAAAGCTCCAGACAGGTCAACAAAAACTCAAAGGAACCGGGCAAGCCTCTGACCTGAGGCCTTGCAAACTCATTACGCTGCCCATGGCTTGGTACCAGCAGTGCCCTGGTGCTGGTGGGCAGGGCCAAGCACCAAGTGTTTGGGTGGCGAATGTCTGATCGACTCAGCCACTTGTCTCATCCAGCAGGTGAATTCTGGCCCCTGCTCACTGCTACAGGGGACCCTCAGGCTGGGACACACACGGGAAAGCAAAGCCCGGCCCTGACCCTGCAGGGGCAGAGGACCTTGCCCTGGTTCTGTTTCCTGGTGAAGACTTTGATGATTTCAGACACAGTTCAGCTGTAAAAGCAGGGATGGTTCCTGAGCAACAGATACCCCCACACACCAAGCCCCAAAGAGGAGGGAAGAGCAGTAGCCAAAGGCAATGTGAATCCTGTGATGTCCCTGCAGAGCAGGGCTGGGGCTTTGGGGCCAGAACGGAAACACAGGGGACAGACAGGTCCTTGCACAGTATCAGAACCAATCAGTAGCAAACAGATACTTTCTCATTAAGCATACTCCATGGATTACTTTTTTGTAATGTTGCTATCTTTTTGCCCCTGTTTTCAGGATCACTCTCCAGTGACTGATGTGCTGATAGGTTAGTAGTGTTTTGGTGCAGGATATGCCATTGCTGTGTCTTGATGAGAATGTGGGTTTTAAATGTGAAGCAGTGACACAGTCGGGGTACATTTGTGCTTGCATTTGAGATTTACCTGTGTGTTATGAATGTGCACAGCTGTAATTTTAATCTGGAAATTTAAGAGACAATTTGTCTTAATATTTTTAAAATCACTGTTGCTTGTTATTTTGGAGAAGCACCAAGTTTATAGTGTTGGGATGAGAGGTATCTTCATGTATTTTTCTGTCACAGAATTGCAGAATGCTATGGGGTTAGAAGGGACCTCTGGAGATCATCTCCTCCAACCCCCTGCCAGAGCAGGTCCCACCCAGAGCAGGTCCCACAGGAACGTGTCCAGGTGGGGTTTGAATGTCTCCAGAGATGGAGACTCCACCACCTCTCTGGGCAGCCTCTGCCAGGGCTCGGCCACCCTCAAAGGGAAGAAGTTCCTCCTCATGTTTTGATGGAACTTCCTATGCTCAGGTTTGTTCCCGTTCCCTTTTGTCCTGTCAATATATTTATATTTATATTATTCCTATATTTAATAGGAATATGAATGTATACATCAAGAGACTGATCATGCTCCTAGGGGCCCTTTCCCTTGCTACGTGTATTGTGTGGTACCAGTCAGGAGCGTAGGAGACGCTGCAGGCGGCTGCTCCATCTGGTTCAAGCCCAGGTCTCACTCTGGCAGCAACGCATCTGTCAGAGGAATACCTAAATAACAAGACAGCAAGTAGAAATGAGACAGACCCTTTCAATGAGACTTTTTCTTATTCCATGTAGAAGCCAGGCATGCCTGAAGCAGGGAGTTTACATCTCCTCTGTTCCTATAAAAATTCCTTAAAGATTATCCTGGGAACACTAACTTTTTTACTCACACTAAGTCATTTACTTTGATGACCTCCTGGTATAATATATTCCTCCAGTAGCTGGTGTAATGAGTAAATTATTTGCTCCATTTTTTTTTTTTTTTAATTTTTCATTTATTTTTTCTAGTGGGTTCTAATGAAATCAAGTGGAAGCCAGAAACCATCTGCACGGACCTGTTCTCAGAGTATCCTGGATTAGAGGATTTCATGAAAAAACAGATCTATCCACTTAACAAAGGGGTACTGATATTTTCAAGGAGCTGGGCTGTGGACATTGGATTGCCGGAAAACCAGGATGTTGTGTGTGATGCTCTTTTAGTAGCTGAAAATGCGTATCCAGTGCTGTATACTGTAGTCAAGGACACCTCTTCTGTTGAGTCTGAAAACTCAAGAGAAACCGCTTACGCATTAAAGCAGAAACTAGTCAATGTTGGAGGATATGACTCAAAAGTGTGTGTGATTCCCCAAATACTGCACCTGAATGGCACAAAGAACCAGATGGAAGTTGCAGAGTATGACGTTCCCCAGAAAGAAAACCAAGAAAACCTGTGTGATTCTGCCCACTTGTATCCAGAGAATTACATCCTCAGCTCCAGGGACATCCCCGTGTTCCTGCGTGCACTTGTGATCGTTGTGCTGAGCTTTAGGTCCTACTTAAGTGACCTCCTCGGCTGTGAGATTTTCAACCTTCTCACCCTCAAACAGTATGAGCTGCTCTCCAAGAACCTGCACAAAGTCAAGAAGCAGTTTGTTCTTGGTCTGCCTGGATCAGGGAAAACAATCGTGGCTTTGAAGATAATTGAGAGAATACGTAATGTTTTTCACTGTTCTGCAGAAGAGATACTCTACGTTTGTGAAAATCAACCCTTGAAGAAGTTTGTGGAGTAAGCAATAATGTGTTTTTCCTCCTTTTCCTTTCATTCTGTCCTCTGTACATACAGCACAAACCTTGCTGATTTTAAATCTGTTTGCTAAATACATAACTTTGGCTGACACAAACACACAACAATCATCTCGAGAAAGGAGTTAATACTGAAAGTATTTTTGAGCTGTGCTCTGGCCCAGACCTGGCATTCACTGGCTGCAGTGAAAATCCTACGTTCAGTCATTGATGGGTTGCTTTAGACCATGGAAAGACAGTGGCATCTTAACAGTCTGTTACAGCTGGTGCTGACATGGAAACTACCCGCCTGCCTTTCTCCGTTGCTGCCTCAGCACTGCCCGCGCTGGGTCTGATGGAAGCCGGCAGTGTCTGACTGGCCTGGGAGAAGTGCTGCCAGCCCCTGCTCAGCCTTGGGAGAAAAAGGGAGCCCGTCCTCCCCACTCAGGTGCCAGGTGCCATTTGCCTTCCCCAGGGCAGAGGGACCTTGCCCTGTGGTCCCTGTGTATAGAATATAATCATAGAATTGTCTAGGTTGGAAGGGACCTTTAATATCATCTAGTCCAGCTATCGAGCTAACTGATAAAACAAAACAAAACACGTCACTAAGCACTATGTCAACCCATCTTTTAAATCCCTCCAGGGATGGTGCCTCAACCCCTTCCCTAGGCAGCCCATTCCAAGGCTTCAGAGCCTTCTCCGTGTAAAAATTGTTCCAGATATCCAATCTGAACCTCCCCTGGTGCAACTTCAGGCCATTTCCTCTTGTCCCTTCATCTGTTACTTGGGAGAAGAGACTGACCCCCCCTGGCTACCCCCTCCTTTCAGGGAGTTGTAGAGAGAGAGGTTTCCCCTCAGCCTCCTCCAGGCTGAACACCCCCAGCTCCCTCAGTCGCTCCTCACAAGACTTGTGCTCCAGACCCCTCACCAGCTCCGTTGCCCTTCTCTGGACCCGCTCCAGCCTCTCAATGGCTTTTTTGTGGTGAGGGCCCCAAAACTGGACACAACCCTCGAGGTGGGACCTCACCAGTGCTGAGAAGAGGGGGACGATCACCTCCTGAGTCCTACTCCCCACGCTGTTCCTGATCCAGGCCAGGATGCTGTTGGCCTTCTTGGCCACCTGGGCACACTGCTGGCTTGTGTTCAACCAGGTGTCAGCCAACACCCCACCCCTCCCACCCCCCAGCCCTTTTAAGTGGGGCAGCTCCAGCCACTCTGCCCCAAGCTTGCAGGAAGGGTGGGCTTGAGCGTCCTTCTGGGGCAGAGCCACAGCCAGTTGATGGGGTTTGTGCAGGCCTTGAGACGGTCAATACGGAATTGTCTGGTCACATCTTCTTTTTATTCACTGTATGGGTTTTTTTTGTGTTTCGGTTTGGTTTTTTTCAGAAATCATAACTGCCAGTCTGTGACGCGTATTGCCTTCGAAAATGGGTTATTCCCAAAAGTGAAACACATCGTGGTGGATGAAGCTCAGAATTTTCGTTATAATGGATTCTGGTACGAATGGGCCTGTAACCTAGTTGAGAGTGAAAGTGGCATATGCTGGGTCTTCATGGATTTCTTCCAGTCCACCCATCTACATGATTGTGGTCTTAAGTTTTCACAACTGTATCCTCAGGAATGGTTGACTGAAGTGGTCCGTAATGCCAAGCAAATATACAATGTCATGTTTGATCTAATGGAGAAAATTCTCGAAGTACCTGAAAACGTAGCCAGAATGCCCTACAGCGTGATGAAAGCCTTGTTTAGACAGGCTAAATGTGCCCATTCTGTGCCAGGTACCTGCATAGAAAAAAAAGAAATGGAAACAACTGAAATGGTAGAGTATGTGACCACGCAGTGCACCAGCTACATCAAGCAAGGCTATCCCATCAACGATATTGCAATCCTGTGCAGTACACAGCGTGCAGCTCAGGAGTTCCGTCAGATGTTGGAACCTGACCTAAAAATGGAACTGATGAAATGCAGGGTGAGGTTGATCTTCAAGTCAGCGGAGGATGTTTTAGAAAACGTCATTGTTCTTGACAGCATCCGACGCTTCTCAGGCCTAGAAAGGAGGATTGTATTTTGCATCCACCCTGTCCCTGCAGAAAAGAAGCTTTCTCTCCATTTATTGCTCTGTGCAGCATCCAGAGCCCACACTAAACTCCATTTGTTGTTTCACAAAGATGACAAGTTCTTAAGTGGCAAGTCTTTAGCCAAGAGTGTACCCTTACATGGACCTACGGACATGTTTCACTCATGTTCTATTCAGTGAGGTAGGACATCTATAGGATTTTTTTTTATACCTTTTCTGTAGTCTATGCAAAAAAAAATAAATTGCAGTTTCTTATATATATATATAATCACGTGTAGGCCTGTAGGATGTCATAACATTGATTTTAATTGCAGGACATTGCCACCTGAAGAGAAGAAATTGTGGAAGTAGCAGTTGTAGAAGGGAGTCAACAATTACAAACTACTTGAATAAATGATAGAACAGCTTGAAGACTTGTGCTTTCAATTCCTCTCTCTTTAAGCTTATTAGATATTCTGTGATGTTTCAGTGTTACCAGAGTGGAACCACGGTTTGCTGTTGGAAGTGGTGGGGACTATCTTCACCTCTACTGAGAATGGGGCTGTGGTTTTCTCCTCACATTGAATCATCTTAAATGCAGGTTTCTGCCCATGAAGGCAGTTCTGTCCCCAGCAATACAGTCCCAAACCTCTCATAAGCCAGATCTGGCATGCAACAGTGTAGTCAGTTGGGAACCTGAGCAGGGCTTTTTTGGCAAGTTAAGTCTTTGGCTTAGGTAAGCTCCACCTTGTCATGCAGCTGCCCGAGTGCTAGTGCTGGCATAAGAGGTAGCAGGAATGTGGTCCCTGGAGAAGGAGGCAGCACAGGGTCAAAGAACGGCTGAGGTGGGAAGAGATCTCTGGAGATCATCTCATCCAACCCCCTGCTCAAGCAGGAACATATGGACCATGTCCAGAAGGCTTTTGAATCTCTCCATGGATGGAGACTGCACAACCTCCCTGGGCAACCTGTGCAGTGCTTGGTCACCCTCAGTAAAAAACTACTTCATGATGCTCCAGAGGGAGCCTCCCCTGTTTCAGATTGTGCCCATTGCCTCTGGTCCTGCACTGGGGACCACTGGAAAGAGCCTGGTTCCATCCTCTTCGGGTGTTGATCCAAATTGATGAAGTCCTCCCTGAGCTTTCTCTTCTCCAGGCCGAGCAGTCCCAGCTCTCTCAGCCTTTTGTCCTAGGACAGATGCTCCAGTCCCTTCATCATTATGACTTTTTAATGGATTCTCTCTAATATGTCCATGTCTTTCTTGTACTGGGGAGCCATAACTGCACACAGTGCTCCAGGTGTGGCCTCACCAGTACTGAGTAGAAGGGAAGGGTCGCCTCCCTGAACCCGCTAGCAACACTCGTAATGCAGTCCTGGACACTGGAAGTCTTTTTTGCATCAAAGGCATGTTGCTAGCTCAAGTTCAACTTGGTGCTGACCAGAATCCTCAATAACCTCTGCAGAGCTGCTTCCCAGTTGGTGGGCCCCAGCATATACTGGGGCCCAGGAGTGTTCCTCCCCAGGGACAGGACTTTTCAATTTGCATTATTGAACTTCGTGATGTTTTCAGGAACTCATTTCTCCAGCCTGAGGAGGTCCCTCACTTGATGCCTGTCCCTTGTGCTCCTCTCTTTTGCTAGCTGCTCATATTTGTACCCACTCAAGCTGTCGAGAAACTGCAGGGGGTCACCAAGATTTCCTCATTCTGTTGAAGTACAGAACTCAACAAGCTGTTACAGTATCGTGCATACATTGACAGCCCAGTTCTTACTGCCATGTCAAATTTGACAAGAGCAGTCTGGCTCTTCAAACTCTGACTGTGCAAAAACACTATTGAGAATTATAATTATCTAATAATTATATTTTATTATTTTTCTGTCTCAGACACCAACTGTTGCCAGAACTTTGCCAAAGTTTATCTAGTAATGAGGTTCCTATTATTGCTTGCTGTGATACTAGATTTTAAAAAGTCATGATTTTAAATAGTGCCATGACAATGGCATGTTTCCCAGGAAAAAAAAATCACTGTGACTCTTGTGCAATTGTACCAGCTTTCTGCATTTCTGTAAGAAATGGCTTTTTCCAATTTGGGGATCTCTAGTATTTGAGGCAGCCATTGTTCCAGACCTGAAAATGCAATAAGCCTGTCAATACCTGCAGGGGCTGCCAAGGAATTTCCACCACAGCTAATGGTCTTAGAAGGAGGAAGACCTAAACCCTCCCAGGTTTTATATTCAGTGTGCCAGTTTAACGTGGCCCATACCATGTCAGCACTTAAAGTGCCCTCCTGCAGTATTTAAACTTGACTTGACCAAAACATTCCCGGACTAGCAGTAGGGAGGCAATTCCCAGCCCAGCATCCCAGGAGGGGTACGGGAGGGGAGCACCCCAGGCAGGGATACCCTTTAGAGAGGGCCCCAGCAGACGGAGCCAGGTTGCAGAGCATCGGGCACATCACCCTCATGGACAGTGACTCCAGTGAGGACCACAGGGTGACCAGAGTGCTGGGAGGGATGGAATCCATCTCAGGGCTGGCTCCAAGGAAGGCAAGAAGCTGGCTGAGGAGATAGTGCACAAGGAGGAATAATACAGAGGACTCTAAGTACTAGAGACCAGTGACAAGAGGCATTCCTCAGGGGTCAGTACTGGGACCAGTGCTGTTTAATGTCTTTGTCAGTGACATGGACAGAGGGATCATGGATCAAGGACACCCTCAGCAAGTTTGCCAGTGACACCAAGATGTGTGGAGCAGTTGACACGCTGCAGAGAAGGGATGCCATCCAGAGGGACTTGGACAGGCTGGAGGTGGGACCATGCCAACCTCATTAAGTTCAACCAGGGCAAGTGCAGAGTCCTACACGTGGGTTGGGCCAATCCCAAGCACAAATCCAGTCTGGGTGGAGAATGGCTGGAGAGCAGCCCTGAGGAGAAGGACTTGGGGGTGTTGGTGGATGAGAAGCTTAATGCCCTGGCAATGTGTATGGCAGCCCAGAAAGCCCCCCACACCTTGGGCTGCATCCCCAGCAGTGTTGCCAGCATGGTGAGAGGGGGGGATTCTGCTCCTCTGCTCCACTCTGGAGAGAACCCTCTGCAGGGCTACCTCCAGTTCTGGGGCCACCAACANTGAGTCTGTGCTGCGTGACCCGCTGCGCTGCCGCCGCGGTGACCGGGGCCGAAATGCCCCGAGGCCGAGCCGGGGCCTGAATTGCTCGGGGTTGGGGGGGGATCGGGCCAGGCCACCGCACCGACTGGCAGGGGGAGCGTGGCCGCCGTGCGCCCTCCGGCCGCCAGGGGGCGCTATGCCGCCGCCCGCCCGTTTCCATGGTGAGGCCGCGGCGCGCGGTCATGGCGGAGCCGCTCCAGAGCGCTGACGCGGGCGGCGCCGTCTACCGCTCTCGCGACCCCCTGCGCAACTTACGCCTACGGTGAGCCGCCGCCCCCCGATCTGCCCCGACCCCCGGCCCGCCCCGACCGTTCACTCTCTTTCTCCTCCTCGCAGGGTCCGCATCCAGCGGGTGCCTTCGGCTGGGCCCCTCCTACCGCAGGCCCCGCCGCCGCTCGCCGGCCGCGAACTCCTGGGTCTGGCCGACCGTGCCGCTGGCGGTACGTGGGGTCCGGGGGGTGGCGGGCGGGGGCAGCGCTGCTGGAGGTGACCGGGCCCCAGTTCTAGGCAAGGACATTGAGGGGCTGGAGCGTGTCCAGAGGAGAGCCGCCAAACTGGTGAGGGATCTGGAGGACTTGTCCTGTGAGGAGAGGCTGAGGGAACTGGGCATGTTCAGTTTGGAGAAGAGGAGGCTGAGGGGAGACCTCCTTGCCCTCTACAGCTCCCTGCAAGTGTGGGTGTAGGGAGGTGGGTGTTGGCGTCTTCCCCCAAGGGATAATGGCAGGACCAGAGGAAATGGTCTGAAGATGCAGCAGGGCAGGTTCAGATTAGGTATTAGGAAGAATGACTTCACTGCAAGAGTGGTCAGGCCCTGGAACAGCCTGCCCAGGGACGGGGTTGAGTCACCATCCCTGGAGGTATTTAATATTTAAGAAATGTGTAGATGTGGCACTTCAGGGCATGCTCTAGTCGCTGAGATGTAGGGGGTTTTTTTGGTGTGTATGTGGTTGGACTCGGTGATCTCAGATCTCCTTTCCAACCATGAAGATTCTGTGATTGCCCTCTTCTGTAGGTGCTCGGTGGCCCCCGCAGGAGGAGGAGGAGGAGGCTGAGGTGCGGTGGCAGGAGAAGCTCTTCAGCCAGGTGGGTGTGCAGCGGGCTGGGGCATGGCTTGGGGGAGCTCATTCTCATTGTGCTGCCCAGTGGCCCTCCTTGCTGTGCTTCCCTGCAAGGTCTCTTGCTTCCAGCTGAGCTGCTGTCCCTAAGCCCCTCTGGGTGGGCATGGGCGGGTGGTGTTGGCTGCAGTGTCCATAAGGAGTGTTGGAGCTGCTCCCGAACTTGGGATGTTTGCTGGGATTCTCTCTGTGGTGGCTTTGGAAAACTCAGTAGAAAAGTGTTTGTGGCACCCACAGTGGTGATGAAAGGCGACTATTGTGCTTTATCTGTGGTGTTCTCAGTTTGAGGTGGATCTGTACCAAAATGAGTCAGCCTGCCAGACTCCCCTGGACCGGCAGTACCATGAGGAGATTCTGAAACTGGGCAAGTCTGGAGGTCGGAAGAACTATCGCATCTTCACCTACACTGATCATGACCGATTCACTAACCTAGAAGAGGTACCAGCTCTTAGTTATGCATAATCTATACACCAGTGTTGGTCAAAACTTCCAGTCCTACTGTAGAGGAAGGGTTTGTCAGTTCTTGGCCATTCAGAAACAAGCCAGGTGTCCTGTATGCAGGAGAACATACTGCATATGCAAAGCAACTTCACTTGGTACCTCAGACCTGGCATGAGGTCTGCATGTTTTGGAGTTATGGTCAGGGACAGCTTGGAGGGACTTGGCTCTGCAGGTAAGTTGCTGGGTGGAGTTTGTACTTTGTACAAAAACAGCACTTGTTCTTGTTCACTTGTTCACAAGAACTGTACTTTGCCACAAGAACAGCAAATGAATTCTGCAGTCTTTAAGCAGTTTGTCCTTGTATGTGTGTGTCTATGTACCTGTTCTCTCCACCAAGAGTGGAGCTGTGTTTGGGAAAGATGTCCTGTTATAATGAAGCTGGTTCACATCTGTTTCTCTCTTCCAGCACTGCCAGAAGGTAACTGACTCAGATCATGAGGTGCCATCGTATCTGGCAGAGAGGATGGCCAATGTGAGGCGAAGAAGACAAGACCGCAGGCCAATGTGAGTGCAAACTGGGGCTTGGAGTTTGCTAATACAAACTGGTGTCCTGGTGCTGGTGCCCCAGTTGCAGAGCAACCTGGTCTGTGGAAGTTGGTTGCTTGAACTGTGTTGTGTTTGGAATCCGGCAGTTTGAATCCTATCATTGGAGTGGGTTCAGGTCTGCCTGTGCTAGGCTGCTGAATTGAGCTGGGACTTGTGCTGTTCTGTTGTTGACAGAGAAGCAAGTTCTTTAAAGTCAAAAATCATCACCTGGGAACCCTCAGAAGAATTTATAAAGAACAATCATGTGATTAATACTCCTGTCCAGACCATGTACATCATGGGAGACTTGGGACCTTATGGGAAGTAAGTAAAATCCTGAAGTGATCTTTAGGAAACCTGTCTTCTCTCTGTACTC
This sequence comes from Nycticryphes semicollaris, assembly GCA_013400055.1. NCBI lineage: Eukaryota > Metazoa > Chordata > Aves > Charadriiformes > Rostratulidae > Nycticryphes > Nycticryphes semicollaris. The sequence continues at coordinate 14,314 of VXBJ01007102.1, forward strand.
AAAACACCTGTTTCTTTCATTAGTTAAGGGGAAAGAATTCCAAGAGCTTGGTAACTCGGGCTTCTTTTTGCCTCTTTCTCCAGTTGGGAGGTAACTGAGAATATCCTTCCAAAGGCTTCTTAAACTAATGTAGGAATATGTAGGAATAATGTATGGGTGTGTTCCCTTCTGTATTCCCATGTACCTTTACCAGCTCTGCTGTTCCTGAGCAAGAGAGTGTCCCTGTTCTCTATTCAGACTGTTTCTTGTTGTCTTCCATGAGGCTTGGTCACAGAGAGTACGAACATGTTCTTTGCACAATCAAGGTGGATGGCAACGGGGTGATCACAGTGAAGCCTGACTTTACTGGCACGAAAGGAGCCTACCGGTGAGTGGGACATAGCTGGGACCTCTTGTGGGACTGGTACAGAAGGCTGAAATGGTCACCCTCCAGGCAGCACTTCCATTGAGAGATATTTTTTAGTTTTATTCCAGATATTTTTGAGACAACTTGTGCTTGGTGTCACTGCATGTGTGATGTGTGGGGTTTAGTGCCAGTCCCTAGGGGTACAGAGGAGGCATATGCTGGACACAAAAGAGTCTCCCTTTTTGAGTCATTGATGCTGGCAGGCACTTGAGTGCCCTTGTGTTATTGCACAGGCTGGATGGAGAGGGGACAGCTGTGTCAGCATGGCACAGTTGATGCTGTTGCTGCTTGTGCCTGTTCTCTGCCTAATGGGGGAGCTTTTCCCATGTGTTTTGGGGCTGTGCAGGATCGAGCTGGGTGGAGAGAAGCGAGAGGTGTGGAAATACACCATTGAGAATGCGTCTGTCCAGGTGCAGCCCGAGGAGGAGGAGCGTCAGCAGTTCGTGTTCAGAGATGTAAGGACCAGGCTCAACTCATCATATTGACTAGTTTGCTGATTTGACAGAGGGGGCTCAGACCCTCATGTAAATGTAATTGTTAGTGCTGTAGACACCTCAAGTTGACAAAATGAATGTTGCTGGCGGTGAGTGTCATCATGCCCAGCAATTTGAGTACTCCCTGAGTGCTTCATTCACTACTCTAGGTAGAGGCCCCATCCAGTATTAGATGAGTTGGCCTCTGACTGCAGAGATCTGTGTAGTGACAACTGATGCAAGAAACCACCTAAATTTGTGTCTTTTTAGTATCACCTGCCAATGGTTTTCCTGCCCTTTTGAGCAGTGGGCAAACCCTTTCCTTGGTCTTCCTCTTGCCACCTTTATTGAATGTCCCATAATGTCCCAGTGTATTTGGAACCCCTTTTTTTTTGTCTTAATCTTTCTGAATTGCCTTTTGGGCTGTGGCAGTTTATAAAGGTACTTAATGTTTTAGTTTTTCATTTGTATGTTTCCTTTATTGTTTTTGTGGTCAATCATGATTTCACTGCACTGATCTCTAATCTGTTGATTTCATTGGAATAGTTTATGCCTGTGTTTTTAACCTGGCATTTAAGATCTGATTTTTCAGAGCTTCTCTTATCTTTAGATTGGCCATTAGCAAGGTCTTCTCTGAAGCTGAAGTTCCATGCAGTGTTAGCAGTTATGCATCTTTGTTTTATTAGATTCTTACATTCTCTGTTTCTGCCCTAATGATTAAAAGCCCCCTGTGTGCTAATCCTGTCAACAATTTAAATTGATTTTAAGTTATATGCATTACAATGCATATGTAATCAGGAAGACACTTTTTCTAATCTGCTTGTTCTATGTTTTCAGCTGTACAGTCGGCACAAGGAATACCTCAATGGGCTCGTAGGCTCAGAATTTGAAATGGTGAGTACCAGCAGCTTTTGGCAGGGACCTGGAGTGCTGGTGCCTTTGGAGACTGTTGGCCACGTTAGGGCGGTCCCTGCTTGTACCACAGTTTCCAAAGACTGTTTCATGCTGGGGGTGTGTTGGCAGCTTTACCTTGTGGCTTCCAACAGATAATTGGTTCAAAAGGGACAGGTTGTAATGGATGTGGGACCTGCAGAGATCCATCCTGCATCTGTTGGACCAGCAGCAGAGTGTGCTGAACACTCTGTATTGCCTGAAGGCATTTTACTTAATACTTTAAGAATAAAAGAGGGTTTATATCTTTTGGGACAGTGATTGCTGTTAACTTCTTGAATATCAAACACATCTGTGTGCCACTTTCTTCAAGTAAACAACTCCTTCCATTCCCAAACTCATGCACAGTTTCCCTTCTCACTGAATTACCCAGACTATAATATTTTTCCCAAAATGTGAAAGTTGTACTTTCTTGTACCTTGATAGAGTGTCTCAGCTTGTCTGATACCAGGAGAAACAGGCCAATGATTTCTGCAAGTGACTTCTCACTACATTTTGTATCTGCCTTGAAGTCTGTAAGAGACTGATTTCCAGAATAGTAAGCTCCTGCAGTAGAGGAATTTGGCCTCTCTGGAGCGCCTCTCTCCAGAGGGACTGTTCACTTTCTGGAAAGTGATATAGGAAGGTGTGACTCCTACCTGGCCAGCCGAGTGAACCATTTATATGCAAACAGCTGTGAAGGACCTGCGTGAGACCCTGTTGGGAGGGGACTGTATGAGGTTCCGCCAGTGGTCATTGAGCTCTTTTATCATGTTCATCTGCTTGTTCTTACAGACTCTTCCTGGTACACTGCGGCTTTTTGTGAATGGAGAAATAGGTGAGTCCTTATTCTAAACATAGGGGCAAATTTATGTCTGCTGGGATGGCTGAGGCTATGTGGGGTCCAAGGATTCTTGGATCACAGGCCAGTCCAGAGCAGGTGATTTTCTCCCTAGAATCCTTTATTTCCTCTTTCTCCTGCCCTGGTTTTGCGGACTTACCCTTTGAGTGGCATTTACAGATTGGAGGTTACAAACAGCACAGCTGTACTAGGAAGACATACAGATCTGAAAAACAATGTCAAGATTGGGAAGTTAATAGAGATTATAGCAAATAAAGCAATTAAATGTGTGACCTCCCTAATCTGGTTAGTGATATGGAGGCAGGACTTGTCTAGAGAATGAAATCACTGAGGGTCATATTCTGTTACTTTGAAGGTTGTGGCTTTTCCCAGGTTCCAGCAGTAACTGATTGTCCCTGAGGTTATTGGTGCTGGGTCTCCTAAAATTCTGCACTGAGCACTAGAGAAGTTTGTGTAGAAGCGAGCAGCTGAAGTTCATTCTCTCTTCTCAGTTTCAGCACAAGGCTATGAGTATGACAACCTTTATGTTCATTTCTTCCTGGAGCTGCCGAACCGTAAGTCTTCATGTTTCCAGCCATATTGCAGCAGTTTAAGGAATGAAGTATGCTTTGGCTGGTCCGTCAGATCAGCTGTGCTGAAAGTTAATGTCCAGGCTGGGATCTAGTCAGAGGGCTTTAGAGTTAAAATTGCAGAATTCAGTTGTTTGAATTGAAGTCAGGTCTGGGATAAAGTAGCGTATTCCCCTCTCATCTCTTCCAAACGAGGCTAGGATGCAGAGGTCCATTGGTTTCTCAACCAGTGGTGATGATATCCAGAAATATGCCTAAAGTTCATTCCTTATACTGCAGAGAATAGCCTTCCTGTCCTCTCCATCTCAGCAGTGACCGTGTCTGATTTCAGTGCTCACCATCACATTCTCATGTTTTGTGCTCACACTACCATATTAAATTTTGACTGATATGTGGGGTTCCCAGCTCTAACACACAGATCCTGCTTCCTGTTTAATTCCCTGGCAGTTATGGCTCTGGCTCCCCACTCTGCTTATCCCCTGATGTTTGTCCAAAGAGGTACCACTTTTGCTACTCGGTACATTTAGATAAGGTTCTACTTTTCTCTTAAGACAGAGTTGGTGCTTCTCATCAATAGTTGAGAGCATTCTGGGGAGCAGCTGTTGCCTGCAACAAGACCAAGGTGGGGTGGGACATACCTAGGGAAATACATGTGTGTGATATCTCATCCCAGTCGTCTGGGACTGACGTTCTCCTTTGAGCCGCTCTGGTTTGCGAGTCCTCCCTCACCCAAAACACTCACCAATGTGCTCACATTCTCCTCTTCTCCCAGAGTGGTCAAGTCCCACGTTCCAGCAGCTCTCAGGAGTGACGCAGACCTGTGCCACCAAGAAGGTGGGCTGGGTAAGGACACTTTCAAACCTCCAGAGCAGTTTAAAGAGGCATTCTCTGAAGTGGAACATGTGTGACAAGCTACCACTAGTCAGCAAAGGTCCTGACTTGAGAGCTCCATTCAAGGGCAGAGCTTGTTTGGGATTCTCCTCATTCTAGTTATACTTGCTGTTTTTCAGGGTGTCCAAATAAAACTGCTTCAGAGCAGTTTCTGGAGCTGCACTTTTTAATTCCTTCTGGCTAATTGCTTCCCTTTGGAGCTTTGATTTTTGTGTTCTCAAATGCTCAGAGTTAGTGAAGCGTTGTTCTGGCTTGCCTGGGGCAGGGATGCAGAGTCTCTAGGTTGATTTCTCAAACTGAACCCCTCCTCATATCTGGGAAGTTGGTTCCATTGCTGTCTCCAGCTTCTCTCTTACATTTTTTTTTCACTTTATCTACTTTTTAATCTATTTTATGTGATCTAGTTTGCGGATTACAAAAATAATTCTCATACAACTTTTCAGTAATAGCATTGTTTGAGGTATTTTGCTTGGCTACCATGAAGGTTGTGGCAGTGCAGTAGTTATGCAACAGGCTGAATTGTCATTTGAGATGTGTTACTCTTTCCCCTTTATCGTTATTTTTAACAGCCCGTTCAATCAACACGGCACTTGGGAGCGTGTGCAGGTGTCAGGTGTTTGTTAGTGTGGTGTGACTGATCTTGTTTGGGCATCATTACCTCTTTGTCACCATTAGTTCTTTTCTGCCGGCTCTCTGTGCCCTCTGCAATGCTAGTGATGAATTCTCCTGTCCAGGAATCTGATCTCTGTCCTGTTCCTATTCTAGGATAACGTGGCATACTTCTGCTACCCCTTCACTTTGGAGATGTTTTTCACCCAAGGAGATGAATCAGAAGGTGTGTTTCCTTGTTGCTCTGAAATGACAAAATGGGAAACTCTGAAATCTTTTGATCACACTGTAGGCATGGTGCCACCTGGCATGTTGCTGGCTCCTCACCAAGATGGAATGACAGATTTAAACACAAGGGGAATGTTGCCATTCAGCAGATGTTAATCCTGTCGTGACACAACCCTTGGATACTATATTTGCCCTGCCCAGCAATGCATTAGCATTTGTATGGACTCATTGATGTTGCCTTGCTTCCAGGCTGTATTCAGCTTTACCTGGTTGCAGAACCATTTGGGTGGCAGCTTGTCTGTCTCGGAATGCCTGGCGTGCCACGCTGTGTCGCCAAGCCCACTGTACTGCATAGAGCCCCAAGACTCTGCAGCAGAAGAAACAGGCAGCTTTTTTTTTGTACACAGCTAAAACTCTGTGCTGAGTCTTACATCTGCAGACATGCTCAGTGACCTGTACAATCTTTGTGTAGTTTATGTCACTTTGAAACTTCCAACTCTATTTTAAGCTGGGATTCTCTGCTGCCTGTTCCTGCTGCTTCACTATGCTGCTGCTGCTTCCTCACCAGCCCCCTTGCTCTTGAGATTGCAATTGCTAGGGACAGCTTTGTGGCATGCCTTGCCACTTGAATCCAGTGTTCACATTAGATTTGAGTATTCAACCAACACTAATGAATTTCCAGCCTAAAGTAAACACAATGAGCTTGTTTCACTGTGGAAAAAAAGAACAACTTGGAGACCTGTAGGAGAATCCAAGTTAATTAACCCTAAGTAATGATGGAAAAGGTGAGAGTTAAAAAGGTTCAAAAGATTGTCCTGTCTGCTTAAAGATAATTGAGGAACCAGTATGAATTTGCTCTCAAAACAAAGAATTTTCCCAAATGTCTAACATCTTCCTGATAATTCTGTTTTCATCCTTGAATCTGAGGGTTCAGCTTTTATAGGGGAAAATAACCATGCATACATCTAGGTTAGTCATTATAGAAGAAATACAGAAAGGACTTCCTATGAGGGGAGTTGGGCATTTAGCTTGTTTTTCTCTGTGATAGTCTCCCTCACAAAGCTGTCATCTGCTCCTCTTTCTTGCAGACAGTTTCCCTCAATGGCCTGTTCTCTACTTTGAGGTCCTGTCCCTGGATTTCTGGCAGAGGTATCGTGTTGAAGGATATGGTTCTTTGGTGGTGCCAGCATCTCCAGGTAAAACGTGCTTGGGGCGTGATGTTAAGTGTTTGGGAGAATGAGTTAAATGGTTCTCTTGGGAACCCAGCTGGTCCTGGGCTTTGCATACTCAAGGGGATAGTTAGCTGTCTGTGAGGCAAGTGAAGAAGGATTTGTTGCATGCTGCGCTATTCTGCCTTGCTGCTGAGACACGTCATGTGTTGCTGTCCTTGCTCCTTCTGTGGTTCTGTCCCAAAGTCTTGTGTGATAAAGCTCTGGGGTGATGCTGCATATCCATCTTTATGATAGTATCCCGCTCTGTCCTACATGGAATTTGAGGGTCACAACTATTTTGACTCCCACATTTAGTAAGGAGATTCTCCTCATGGGCAGGGGATACTTTCAACACTGGCTTGTGACTGCACGGGAGAAAGTGTTACAGAGGTTCTGTGCAGTGTTTTGATTTCTAGCCTGCTGTGGTTTGAGTCAGCAGGTGTGTCCTCTGTGACTCCGGGAAGATTCTTGGTCATACCTGCTAAGCTGTTCTGTTGTCCTGGGTCAGGTCTCCACATGCTCACCATCCCTACATGGCGCCCTGTGGAGCTGGGGACAGTTGCTGAGCTGAGGAGATTTTTCATTGGTGGATCTCCAGAGCTGGAGGACATCACCTATGTCAGGATACCATCAACCTTCAAGGTGGGCTCCGCTGCAGGGCATTGCTCTTGCTGGGGGATGGGAGATCGTGCTCTCGGCTTCTGTTGTCTATGCACAGCCTGCACCAGATTTGAACAAGGATGAGCAGTGATCCTGTCCTTCTGACTCGAGAAATATCTCCTCTGTGAGACTTGTGACCATGAATGGCAGACTGCTCTACCTCCTCTGGTGTGTGCAGCTTAGAGAAGTGGGTGAACATGAACCAAAGCCTTGACTTACCCCTGCCTGTGCTGGCTCTGTCAGAATAGTGTGTGTCAGGTCAGCACTTGTTACCAGCTATAGGCTTCTTCCTGGTTTGGTGAGGAAACTGGACTGTATGGTGCCTGGAACAGTTTCCCAAGGCAAGTAGCCAGTGGATGTGAGGCAGGTAGAAGTTTCACATTCTTAAGAAAGACCAGACGTGCTTCTGGTGTAACGAGAAAGTTGATCTTAGCAGCAGCTTTGTGTGGGAATGAGCCCTGATTCACTTAATGAAGCCTTCCTCCAGCACTGCACTATCAGCTTGCTCGCATTTAGGTCCTGCCCTCAGCCCAGCCTGGAACTGTTTGCCCTTCTTTCTGATCTCACTTTCTGTGTGCAGCAGGGAAGGGGGGTGACTGTGTCCTCAGGAGGATATGCTCCTGGTGGGCCACACTCGTTTTTGCCAGGGTCAGCCTGCTGCGGCAGGTTGCAGGCTGTGGTTACTCTCACTTGTCCCATCTTTGCAGGGAGAGCGTCTGAGCCGCTTTGGTTTTCGCACAGAGACAACAGGGAGTGTCACGTTCCGGCTTTACTGCCTGCAGCAGTCTAGGTAAGTGCAGCAAAGTGAGTATGAGCTCTTGCGTGCTATGTTTTGGCAGCCCCTGACCTCGTGTTGTACTTCTGTGCAGAGACTTTCTGGAAATCAGTGCCCTGAGGCAGCGCATGCAGAGTGTACTGGACCGGGTTGGAGGCTCCAGCCAGCAGAGCTCTGTCTACAACGTTTTGGGTAGGGCTTTCAGTCTCATTCTCCCTGATGAGCCTTTGGCTCACTTATGCCCCCAGTTTACAGAGTGGGCAGGATATTTCAGGAGAATCCATTACTGTGGGTATAATTCCAACCCCCTGAGATCTCTGACTCTGTAGCAGGGGTTAAATGTTCTGATTTGAGCTGGAAACTTCTGGAGGCATCAGCTTTTGGCAGGCAGGAGGATTAACCTCCCTGGGAAGGGCAAAGCCTAGGCTGGGATGCCTGGTCTTGCCTGGCACTGAGCATAGCTTGTGGTGCTGATGCACAGGCTCTGTCTCTGATTCCATTATGCACAAAGCAAAGACAGTGCTAGAAATAGGTGACGAGAGCAGTGAGGACCAGGTGTTTTGTTAGTGGAACTTAGTAATAGGAAGTGAGACTTCGGCTCCAGGAGAGGTGGCACTCACTGAGCAGCCATCCCTCTCCTTCCCTGAGGCTGGCTGATGCATTCTGGCTTGCTGTCACCTGCTGTGTTGTAGAGGCTTTCCAGAGGGCACGGCGCCGGATGCAGGAAGCACGCGAGAGCCTTCCTCAAGACCTCGTCAGCACCTCTGCCTCCACTGCCCACCAGTCACAGGAGCCATGACTGACCACCTCCGCTGCCTGGCAGCACTTGGCATCTTCTCTCCGACACAAGCTCCCATTGCTCAGCAGGAGTCACAGTTCTGGTGCCTGGAAGCTCTTGAAGCTTTGTTGTTTCCCCGGGATGGGGGAAGGAGTCTGAAGCACATCCAGACCCAGAATATTTGCATGTCCACAAGCATCTGTGGAAGGAACCCCATTTTTATCAAGGCGTTTGTTACAAGGCCTTAACAATACAGCCAATTGTTCATATTTCTACTGAGCAAACGAAAATACTGACATGGGACCTGTGAAGCCTTTAAAACCTGTTCAGGAATTGAATAGTACATAGCCTACATGACTTGGTAAATTTAGTTTTCTTCTTAAAGAAGAGGATGATGTTGAAGGTCAAGGCGTGAATACCATTTGAATTTCAATGAGATGAGTAGATAACTTCTTGAGAAGTGCTGATCATCATTGTCGGCGTTTGTGGCTATAGGGAAGCGAATAGTAAAATGAATCTGTCCACCTATGCCTTAAGACTGACTCATTCCAAGAGAGAATGTAATACATGAGATCAAATGAATGACATTTGGCAGACTGAGAACTGGAGAAAAGGGTTATATTCTGTATTTCCTTGCATGGGCCCATAACATTTCTAGCTCTGCGGTGCTGAGCAGGAGGATTCTTTGTTCAAGAATACAGCTGAAAACACGCATTCCCCTTTGTTCATAGCAGAGCTTTGGCTGGGGCTGGACAGTTTGCAGACAGGGAGAGCAGGTTATAACATTTGCACAGCAGCTGAACTTTGAACTGCTCAAGCTGCTCATTTGAGCTGAGGCTCATTGTTCCGTCTCCGATGGCAGCACACTGCCGTGCTTCCCAGGGAAGCTTGTGCATACCTATTTTTATCCAGTTTCTTGTGTTCTTTTTCTCCCCTGTTTCTGTTCCTGTCTCAAGTTCACAGGAGCAAGGCTACCTGCAGACTGACAGTGCTGTGTTGATTTGTACATGAGTCACGTTTCCATGTGTTCTCTGCTCCCAACACAAGGAAGAAAAATCTCAGGCTGAGATCGTCCAGGTCTGAGTGTGTAAATTCACAGTGGAATATGAAATAGGAATTGGCCTGCCTTCTTTTGCTCTGCGTGTTCCTCCTTCGCAGGGGACCTGAGACTCGTCACAGCCATGTGTGTGATCGTTAGAACATCCCCTTCCCTGCTGCTCCCCTGTCTTCCTTGATCCCTTCTTGCCATTTTGATCTTGTCCCAGCCTTCAGTGAGAAAACCAAACTCCTGCATTTGTCCCTCCTTGACCTTTGTTGTAATTCCTAGATCTGTCTGGCAGCTCGGACGTGTCTGGCAGTTGCAGTTACAAAAGGATTTTTGCTCACCTTCCTCGCCCTGCTTTTTGCGGCAGGAGGCTGCCAGCCCGCCTTAGATCCCACGGGCTGTTAAGCCGAGCACAGTGTCTTTGGCCTAGAGCTGGATGATGTGTCTTGTGCATGAGTCAGGTCTCCACTGAGGCTTTTGACATGATGGCTGTGAAGACACACGCTCCTTCTGGAGTAGCAGGGTCCAGGTATGTGAGCTATCCTGGGCTTTATACGATAAACTCACGTTCCACAGAGATTGGCCCAGGATGAAAAGCGTTCAGTGAGTATGTAGCACTCACTATCTCTTTTCTTTAATCATAATTCACGTCATGGCCCTGTGTGTTTATTGTATGTTATCTAAGCAGTACTTAATTTCCTTCTGGTATCACTAGTAGCTGAATTGCACATCTCTGAAACCGTTTTCAGGATTGAGTTGCAAGGTTAAAAGAATATTCTTTATATCAATAATGTAACAAAACACCTTTCTGATTGAGGCCATGCCAAGGACAGAGCCTGTTAGAGAGTGGAGTCTTCTGATTAGAAGATCAGGTTCCTGGCTCGTCCTTGTTGCTCAGCATGTTCATGTGGTGGGATTCGGTGTATTGAGTGTTATGGTTACGGAGAGATGCAGTAAGGTTTACACAGTCAGACTGGTCTTGCTAGTTAAAACTCTGAATAGTGTAAAATCTTACATAAACCCAAGAGAGCAAAATTTAAAAATAAAAAAACTGAAGAAGCAGTTCTTCCAAAGTAACACCTTGTTGCTAGTTTTTCACCTTTGTACTTGCAGCCTCCTTGGTCTGACTGAGCAAAATGGTGCTCGCAAAAGATGTTCTGGAGAAGGCCTTCAGCAAATGTTCTTTGAATGTGCCCTTTTAGAAATGAAACTAGCAAAGTTCTGTGTACATGTACTTGTATGAAAATGTCACTGATCCTTTAATCCAAACTGGCATTTGGTGCAGGGCTTGTGCTTGGAGCTTGCCAAGGAGCCTGGCCAGCTGGCATGGGGACCATGCCTCCACCAGTTATGCACAAATGAACAAGGAGATGGCCCCTGGGGACAGGCACAAGAGGGGGCCAATGATCGCCGTGGAGCAGAGGGGGTTTCCCCTGTATAGAAATGTCCCTACGGTTTGCAGTGAAACTTGATGGGAGCAGAGAGAGGAAGGGAGGGCTGGAGGTGCACCATTAGTGGGACTGGGGAGCCTGGCGGGCTGAGGAATGGTGTGAAAACAAAGGTGGGGGGAGGCTGGAGGGCAGGAGGAGCCCACAGCGGGTGCAGGCAGTGCTGCAGACTTTTGAGGGGAGCAGAGAGGGTCTAGCAGTGAGACTTGGGGGTCTGTGCTGTCCCCAGAGCGTGGCCAGCAGCCCTCCATCTCTGGCTACATAAGCTGCAGCAACATCACTGGTTTCTCTGGAGCTTTGCTTTTTCCTTCAGGGCAGACTGGAGCTGTGATGGTTTTTTGAGTGCCAGCTGAACTTCCAGCTGAATGGCATCTGTCTGAGGCTGAATTCTGCAACCGTACCAGCAATGTGCTCTGCGTGGGGGCAGCAGCCAGCTGAAAGTCCCCAGGGCCCTTCCGGGTGTCTCATTAAATAAACTATGCAAACAAAGGGTAATTGCAGAAACGTTTTCTTGGTGGATGAAAAGGCTGTGGGCAGTTGGCAGGGCTTGCATGATGCAAACCAGCAGCCATTAGGCATTCCAGTATAAATGTAACAGAAAAAGGAAACCATTGATATGACTGAGGGAACAGCTTTTCCACCAAAGAAGTCGGACCCCAGGAACGGGTGTTTCTCTCAATTGAGAAAAATTTGGACTGTGATAACTTCAAACTGGAGTCTTGCCAGCAAATTTCAAATGCCTCTTAGGCTTGGTCCTATCCCAGTGCTTGTGATGAACTGGGAACAACACAGCCTCTTCTGATGTGGCTGTGGGGACGTTGTCCAGTTCTGGGCTCCCCAGTTCAGGAAGGACAGGGAACTGCTGGAGAGGGGACAACAGAGGACCACAAAGATGCTGAGGGGCCTGGAGAATCTCTCTGCTGAGGAAAGGCTGAGGGACTTGGGTCTTTTTAGTCTGGAGAAGAGAAGACTGAGGGGGGATCTGATCAACACCTAGAAATACTTCAAGGGTGGGTGTCAGGAGGAAGGGGCCTGGCTTTTTTTCAGTGATGCCCAGTGAGAGCACAAGAGGGAACAGACACACCCCTGAGCATAGGAAGTTCCATCAAAACATGAGGAGGAACTTCTTCCCTGTGAGGGTAGCAGAACCCTGGCAGAGGCTGCCCAGAGAGGTGGTGGAGTCTCCATCTCTGGAGACATTCAAAACCTGCCTGGACATTCCTGTGCAGCCTGCTCTGAGTGGACCTGCTCTGGCAGGGGGTTGGAGGAGATGATCTCCAGAAGTCCCTTCCAACCCCATAGCTTTCTGTGATTTGTGACGTTCTGGCCAGGGAGGGTGGACTGTGCTGCCTGTCTCCACACTGCTGTCCCAGGGGCTGTGCTCCTGGGAGGTGTGTTGGAAAGGACATGGGGCCACCTGTGAAGCTGAGTGGAGGAGTCTCTGGGAGAAGGAGCTGCCCCAGGCACGCATCCGGCAGAGCTTTGTCCAGCTGCTGCACAGTGAGTGGAGAGGGAGAGGTGAGTTTTATCTGTGCTGTGGGGTTTAAGTGTTCATTATTAAAGGACTACTTGGTGCTGCTTGTTGGCTCAGTATATTTCAATTTTAGGCAGTGGGTTGGGGTGTCAGAGGCAAGCTGCCTGCGGTCCCTCTCCTGGCGGTGAAGGGAATGAGTGGGCAGCTTTGCAGATCACCCCCCAGCTGCCTTTTTATTATGCTTATTGTCTTCTCAAGGTGCAGCCTGTGTTCTCTAAAGCTAATGTCAGTGTTTCAGCACAGAGCGAGTACAGCTGACCCGAGCAAAATCACACTTCATTGAATCAGTCAAAAAATAAGTGTCCGGGTACTGAAACGCCCTGAAATGGTTGCTTTGGATTGATTGAATTTCTCTCACTGCCTTGGTTTGAGCAGGTTTCTAAGTGAACCACGTAGACTGGAGGCACTTCCCTTTCTCTCACTCGTCAAGATCCTTTCTAGAGTAAGGCAAAAAATCGGGAAGGACTGATACAACCAGACTTCTCTATAATTTATTCACAAGTTCTTAAAAAACCCACTCCTGACTTTCAGAACAGTTGGGGGGGGATTTCTGCAATGTGTAAAAGAGACACTTCTCGTGAAGATGTGTGATTCCAGGTTGTTTCAAGCTTTCCTGATCTGAGAATGAGAGGATTGGCCCTTTGGGCAGGTGGGAGAGGTGGATTTCCTGAGATTAATCTGGCATTGGAAAGCCAGAATGGTCAAGCTGGGTATCAAGATCTAGTCCACTGCTTTCCTTCAGGCAACATCAAAGCCCAAGAGATGCTTGTTCAACCCACTCTTTTACATGAAGCTGGAGACTACAGATCAGCCCTTCCAGATGTTTGGGTGTTTGGGGTTTTTTGGCAGCTGGCAAATTTTCTGGTGCAGAACAATTGACAGTGGCAGCTTGTGCATGAGCTGAGCAAAGCTTGTTGTCAGGCTGGTGTTGGAGGCGTGAGGAGGAGGCAGCCTGTGATTCCTGCCAGGTGGTTATTGTTTCTCTGGGGGGTTCCTGTCCCACACTGCCAGTGCCTGTGATACCTTGTTCTTTGCTGCTGGTCCCCCTGTGAGTGTTGTGATGCTCTCTTACGGCTCTGGCTCTGGAGATGGCGTTGGTTGTCTGAGAGATCAAACAAGCTGTAGACCCAAGTGAGTGGCCAGTTTTCCTGCTGCTGGTGGAAACGCTGAGCCCAGCTTACTTCTAAATGCTTTGCTTGCAATGTCCAACCTTTTCCACTGCAGTTGTGCTTGCAAGGGCTGGATTCCTTTGTTGTTCCCATTGGCCACCTCTCCTTCTCCATCCTGTCTCCTCTCCTGAACCATTCTGACTTTTTCTTCTTTGCATACATGCCACACGCACATGGATCTGCATGCTTATTGCTTTCTGTAGTTTAATCCTCGGGGTGGTTTTGGCCCTGCTTTCTCTTTGCACCCAGCTGTGCCCCTTGCCCTTGGCACACGAGCTGCTCTGCTCCCTTAGCCCTTCACCCCATGAGAGCAGAGCTGAACTGAGCTGTGATACCAGCCTATGCCATCCTCACCTTCCCGGGGCTCCTGGCCTCGCAGAGACCTCCTGGGACGGTGCAAGGTGGGCAGAACTGCTGGGGAGGTGTGGATGTGCCCTGCCCTACCAACCTAGGCTAGCCAAAGCTGCAGCCTGGGGAGAGACTCCTCGTGCGCAGGGCACAGCTCTTCCCTATTATCCACAACAGTCAGATGCCTTTCTGGGTGCCCTGCCTCAGCCTCTGCACATGATAGCACGGTTTCATTCCCATTCCCTCCAGACGTCATCTCTGTTCACTGACATCACCCACATCACCCTGCCCCATGGACAGGAGTCCTGTCCTAGGAGAAGGGATGGCAAAGCATCCTTCTGTCTCTTGGGCACATGAGATTGTAGACAATAGTAGCTTTACAAAAACAACTTTTTAATGACTGTTGGCATGGGGACAGGTGTTTGGAGTAATCGCTGTTGGCATCGTCTCTGCTTCCGTGAACTGGGGAGAGGGAGCCCACAGCCTGTCAGCTGAGTCTGCTCATGACTATGGTCATATGTGACTGTTCCTGCCCTGCTCCTCCCTGGTGACACAAGCACAAGGTGCTGGGGGAGGCTCCCAGTGTGGGGAGGTGGGGTGGAGTGGCCCATCTTAATTAGCTCATCCCTGCCTTGCCTCTGAGATCCTGGCTCCCCCCTGCCACAGGGCTTGGCCTGTGCTCTTGGCGCTGAGTAAGGCTCCACCACTCCCTCAGTGCTGCTGCACTCAGCAGCTCCCATCTTTGCCCTCCCTGGACAGCTTTCCAGTCTATTCCTTAACATATTACTTCTGGCAGCTGCCCCAGGATCTCTGTCCTGTGCCTCCAAAGAGAATAGTGTCCCTGAAGTGGCAGCAGTGGCTGCAAAATGAATAAATGGCTTCGGGTGGTTTCTGAGCCACAGCCAAGCTGTGAGTCTTGCAGCCCCCACTCCCATGTCACGTGGAGCCTGGCTGAGCTCTGGATTTTGGCCATGGCCGCACTGTCAGCCTCACTCTAGGCCGAGAGCTTGCTTTCCTCTGCATTTCTGGTGAGGATTAATTCTGCACCTCCTTGTGCATGTCTGAGCTCTTCCTTCCATCGCCAGCCACAGTCCAGTCTCTCCTGGTGGAGGCAAGTCCTCAGAAAGAGCAGAATCGATCTTAGATCAGCTGCAGTCTTCACCAGCCACCCTCCTGCAACCTCTGCTCAAAATACCATTGTAATTTTTGATATCTAAGTGGAGCACATGCGACTCCTCAGGCTTCTGTTCTGCGCTTTCAGTTGCTGTCAGCTGCCTGACTCACCTGAAAGCTCGTAAATACACCAAGTGCTGCAGATGCAAGTGCTGTTAGAGTGAAGCATGTCTCTGATTCTTTTTTTTTTTTTTTGCAGCCCCTGTTGCTTGCAGCATGGATGATGAGCTGCCTGAGCATCTTCCACTTAGCCCCTGCACCTCCAGGGCTCTTGGGAGCCAGACTCCCCACAGCCGTGTCGCAGTTCTTGGGGTCAGAGGCTGCTCTGTTCACCGTCTCCACTCTTGCCATGCTCTGCAGCCCTCTCCGGTGCTCTGTGTAAGATGGGTGGGGGTATCCAGCATTGAAGGGAGGGTGCCTAGATGGGGACTGGCTGGAAGGGAGAGGAGACCTGCAGTCCTCAGCAGAGGTGAGCAGCTGTTGGGACTGGAAATGGGAAAGGCTGTCGTGCAGCATGCAGGGGAGTTTGCAAAGTGGGAATGCCGGCTTCCAGGGTGCTCTGTGGAGCTTCGGAGAGCAGGAAAAGGTTTATTTGGGAGCCTCTTGATGGGACCTATCTAGAAAGGGTAGTTCAGACAGAGGTGGGGTGGTCCTGCTAAGTGTCTGGCACAGAGGAAGGTGCCGACCTGTTCTGCTACCAGGGGTCCCTGCTCTGGCAGCCTGATGTTAGCACTGGAGATCTGCCTGGCATGCTTGGGCAGTGGTAACATGGAGAGAGCCAAGCCATGGGGCCACAGCAGTGCCACAAGGGGACAAGCAGGATGAGCTGTTCAGCATTAATTCTATCAGGAAAAAAAGGATGCTCCAGTGTGATGATAAACAAAAGCATGGTCAGATCCATCCACAGTCTTACCTGAGACAGGCAAAGCGTGCTGTCCTGGCTCTGGTGAGAGGTGAGGATGGAGAGCTGGGTGTGGAAGGCTTCATCCTTCTCACCTGCCTCAGGGAAGGGTGAGCGTGGAGAGTGCAGGGCATGCAGAGCTGTCCAAGGAACAGCTGCTTCCCTCAGCAGGAGGCAGAGATGTTCGGGGAGGTGGAGATGGAGGTAGGGATGTAAAACTTCGTGGAGAGCAGGGAGGATCTGAGCTACCATGATGTGGGAGGACACCAGATATGGGCTTTTCCTTGCTGTATTTTGGTGGCTTTGTATATCCTTCCATGGGTGAGACCATCCTTGACACGAGAGTGATGTGCAGCAATGAGGTCTTCTGTGCCTCCCCTATGGGGGTGTGGGTGAAGGGAGCCCCTGCCCTAAGAAGCTGCAGTAGATAAGTGCAGCACAAACAACATGAGAAATGCAGCAACAGCTGCCTTGGTCCAGGTAACCCACACAGCTGTACCCAACACGAGCTCCACCAGTGAGACCTCTCCATGCAATGAGACCCTGCTGAGGTATCCATGATCATCCCTTGATATCGGAGCTCTTGAAAGGCACCTAGAAAGCAGCGGCCCAAAGACAGCCCCAGATGCCTGTTCCACTTAGTGTGCAAGGAGCTTGTTTTCGAGCTAATACGTGAATGTGATAGGAGCTTCAAATGCTCTGGGAGGAAAGCTGGTCCCTTCAGCTGCAGGAACTCTTGACCCAGATGGTTCCAGCTCTTCACAGAAGCCAGTGAGCAGCAGCACACTGAAGGAAATCGGTGCCGTCTCAGAGTGACCTCCGTGTGGGGCAGGTGAGCAGAGTGGCCTGGGGAGGCAGGGGGTTGCTCCTGGAGGTATCAGGCTCTTGGGGAGAGAGGCTGAGAAACTCCCCGCAGCCTGTGGCAGGGCCATGGTGGTTGTGCCATGCCGAGAGCTGTCCATGGGGATCCCAAGGGTGGCTGGAGAAGGTGCCAAGTCTCAAGCACTAAGGTGCTGGCACCAGACATGATTTTGGCTGGTCTGCACCCACTGCTGCTGCTCCTCCTGGACAGGAGGGTGGCTTGTGTGTGCAGGTGTGGGTTTGGGGACAGAATTAGCATTGTTCTTCAGCAGGACCTGGCAGTAGGAGACAACTCTTTGACGTGCCTTCACAGCCTGCCCAGGAGGAGGAATGAGACAGAGAAGACAATAGAACAGGAAGAAGTTGGGCTCCCAGTCTGGGCTGTAGGGGGATGCTCATGAGGGTGATGGCAGAGAGGGTGACATCTCTTTTGTAATTGCACAGTGCTCTTGTCACTTGAGTAAATTAAACCCTGTTTATGGTAACAAGAACTCTCCCCTCTGGTGAGGATGATGCAATAAAGCTCCTCTGCCCCCCTGCAAAGGAGCATGGGGAGACGCTGGTGGGACGGAGGAGCCCAAAGAACAGCCGGCGAGGTTCCTCACAGCTGCCACCAACCCCTATGAGTCCCATCTGCATGAGCCCGGGGGAGTGCAGAGGCGCAGTGGTGGGTGGGAACCCAAATGAGTGACTCGGAGGAAGAGACATGGTGTCTGGGCCCCTCTGGACAGAGCCTCAGCCCCAGGGCCCTGATGTGAAGGCACCTGCTGCAGGTGAGGGGGACTATGGCTTCCTGGGGTATGGGACACAGGTCGGATTAGCATTTGGGGTTTGCACGGAACTTGCTGCGGGGTGTTTAAGAGAGGAAGCAAAGTGGGGGAAGGGATGGACAAGCAGGGGAAAGCAGAGGGGTAAGGGGACAGAAAGAACGGGTTGCGTGTGACCGCGTTGCTGGTCAGTGCCCTCCTTCCTCGCAGCTGGAGGTCAGCGCAGGGCGGGTTACGTCCTTACCGGGATCCCTCTCTGGCTGGGGAAAGGGACGGGTGCGGGTCACCGGGGCAAGAACGAGCACGGGAAAACGGGGGAACAGGGGAGGTTCCCGGCAGCCCCGGGGCGGGGCCATACCGCTGCCCCCGGCCCCGCTCCGGTGGGTACCCGCCCGTGGCGGGAGGGGGGTGTCTGCCCCCCGCAGGTCCCCTCTCCTGCGGCCGCCAGGGGTCGCCGCGCCCCAGCGCTGACCGGCGCGTGGCGGCCGCAGCCCCGCCAGCCGCCATTACCGAGCGCGGCCCCGGGCGCACGGCGGGCTCCCAGGAGTGGCACCGCGGGGCCGCAGTGGGCTCCCGGCCCCTGTCCGACCGTGGCCGGCTCCCCGTGGCTCCCCGGGCATCCCCCCCGGCCCCCTCCGGCTTCCCAGGCCCCCTCCGGAGCGGGCCTGCAGTGCCCCGCCGGCCGCGGCTCCTTCCCCTCGCATTCCATGGCAGTTGGCTCGGCAAAGGCGCTCGGCCATATTCATCCCCTCAGCTGAGTCAGGCTCCCGTGGAGGTTTCACCCAGGCGTTTGGGGAGCTGGGCGCTGACCAGCCCCATGAAACGTAACGAGAGCAAGTGCTGGATTCGCTGCCCGGGAGGGGGTTCTGGTTAAATGGGGAGACCAAGCTGGTGAAGGGTCTCCAGGGCAAGACAGGAGGAGCGGCTGAAGTCACCGGGATTGTTCAGCTTGGAGAGGAGAAAGCTGAGAGGTGCCCTCATGACAGTCTGTACCTTCCTCTTGGGGGCAGCTGAGGGGAGGGGGAGGCACTGGTCTCCTCTCCCTGGTGACCAGGGACAGACAGGAGGGAATGGGATGAAGCAGCGTTGGGGGAGGTTCAGCCTGGATGTGAGAAAAAAGTTCTTCACTTGAGGGGATGGTTGGTCCCTGGACCAGACTCCCTGGGACAGCGTTCCCTGGACCAAGCCTGTTCAGGAGCCTCTGGAGGATGCTCTTAGTCATATGGTTTAGGTTTGGGCAGTCCTGTGAGGAGCAGGGTGTTGAGTCAGTGATCCTTATGGATCCCTTCCAACTTCTGTGTTTCTATGATTTGAACTCAAGCAGGGTTTGTTCAGGCCAGTTGAGCTGTAGGTCCACTCCCGGGGATTATCTACTCTATGTGTGAACCTGGAGGAGCAGGGGGAAGAGGTCTTTGTCACGACACTGAGTTTTGATGTCCGGACGTTTCCATGGGAACAGGAGTGGAGTTTCACTGGGATATTTCTGCTTGACTCTTACCTGGCTGATTTAGGACACGTGGACTGTTCCCCTACAGAGCCACCCCTTGCACTGGTGGCACCTTCTCCCTGGTAGAGAAGGAGGAGACCTGAGCCTCCGCATCAGGAGCACCTGAGCACTGGGCATCACAGGGCTGCAGGACATGTCCAGGGCTGCTGGAGCTGTGGATAGTGGTCCTGAGGCTGGACCAGGTGGCCTGAGGGCAGACCCAAAATGTGGAGGAAGCTGCAGGCATAGGCTGTGGGAGGTGTCCCCTCTGCCCTTGGAAAAGGGGGAATAGGGGTGTATCCCCAACACTGTCAGGTCCCCCAAAAGCAGGCACCTGGCACCACCTGTTTGTGCCCTGTTGGCACCTTGCTGCTTCTTGAGAGTCTGGGATTGGGGTCCCCTAGGGGGGCTCCCTCGCAGCCCCCAGGCAGGGGGTCAGGGCGAGCCCCTCTTGCAGGTGTCCCCAAACTCCCAGGGGTGACCCGGCCGTGTGCCTCCCTCCCTTCCCCCGGAAAGCACCCTGATGTGACATTTCGCGGGTGTGACCCCCCAGGTGAGGCTCCCGAGTGCGACCTCAACTGTGATCTCCCTCTGAAGTCATTCCCGGCTGTGACCTCCTCGTGTGCCCACCCCCCCGAGTGTGACACCCCCAGATGTGATTCCCCCAGGTGTGAGATCTCATGTGCGTCCCCGGTGTG
>VXBJ01007102.1:34288-64959 GCA_013400055.1 Nycticryphes semicollaris
GGCGGCGGCGGCGGCGGCCGGGCAAGATGAAGGACCGGACCGGGGAGCTGCGCGCCGTGAGTGGGGGGCGCCGGCCGCGGGGGACGGGTCGGGCAGCGCCTCAACCCCTACCGGGGGACTGCCCAGAGCCGCCTCCTTTCCCCTTCCCGTCTCGGGCCGGGAGCCGCCATGCCCCGAACGGTGGCGGGGGGGAAGCTGGGCGGCTGGCGGGTGGGGTGGCCGACCCCCTCCCCCTCCCCCTGGCCCTAGTGGGGATGTCGGGGCGGGAGCGGGGGCCCCCCGCCTGCGCCCCCTCCCCGTCCCCACCGGGCGTTACGGTTCCCCCCGGCGTCGGGCGGGAGAGCGGTGCGAGGTCCCCCGGGGGACCTCATCTTCCCCGGCACCGGGGGGCCGAGCCGGCTGAAAGCCTTCCCAGCCGGAAAGAAACAAACCCCGAATGTTTATTTTTACATTATACATTATGGAGCAGGGGGGGCAGCGCCCGGAGGGGATGCTGCGGACGGGGGATGCCCCGCGGGCGGCAGGGCCCTGCCCGTGCCGGTGACCCCCAGTGCCATCTCCTGCCCTGTCCGCCCCGCTCTGCTCTGTTTTGCTTTTTCATCCTCCGGGCTCTGCTGATGTCATCTGGCCTGGGAAGGGCTCGGGGCCGCGCAGCCCTTCGGGTGCTGCCCGCCCCGGGGTCGCCAGCCGGTGCCCCCACCGCCAACTGTGCCATGACCTGGGGCCCTGCCAAGCCCACGGGGGTGAACGGGTGCCATCTGCGGCTGCAGCCAGTGCTGGGGGGGTGCCCAGGCCCAGTGGACCCCATGCTGTGTCTCACCGATTGTGGGGCTTGGCTGGTGGAGCATGGGCAACAGCTTCCATGTGTGCCATGGTGGAGCCCCTCGCTGTCCCTTGGGTGCCTGCAACCCTGTCTGCCGGGGACTGTGGGCAACGGCACCCACTCTTGCAGGGGTCGGGGTGCAGCATACGGGGGCAGCAAGGATGCCCAGAGGGGCTGGAGTCTGGAATCTCAGGGTGCTGCTCCAGCATCCAGCCTCCCATCTCATGTCACCACACCAGTACTTGCTATGCTGCTTTTTCTTGGGTTTTTTTTTTTTGTTGTTGTTTCTTAGGGTTTTTTTTCTTCTTTAATTATTTCATATTTGGGTCTGCTGAGCCACCTGGGAGGCGAGCAGGGATCTGGCCATGCCATCTGTGTTCCATCCCAGAGGGTTGACCCAGATGCGGATCAAGGGGTGGCAGGGACAACTGTGGGTGCCCAGGCTGGCTGTCCCTGCAAGACACCCCACCGGCATCACTTCAGCCAGGAATTTGGCTCGGCCTGGAAAGCTCCAGGAGGATGGAGCTGGATTGATGCCAGCACGGGGCCAAAGGGGGTGGCAGTCGATGCCGAGGGTTGACTGTTGATGCTGGAGGAGGAAGGGACTATATAAAGAACAACTGCGCCCCACCCCGGCTCAGCCGGAGTGCCTGGAAAGCACCCAACCAGGGCTCTTTCTCCACCAACAGCGCAGGTTGTGAAATAAAATTGGAAAATAGGCTTTTTAATAATAATAGTAGAAACCAGCCCTGTGAATGTCCTCTTGGCAGCCCGTGCTGGCTGAGAAGTGATGCTGTGGAGTATTTTAAAATCTCTCCATTCCTTTAAATATGTCTGAAGAAAAATGAAATGTGTTTTTGCCTGACTCCTGCTGATGATCATTATTCATCAGCCTAATGCTGAAGGGTGCAGCATCCTCCCCAGGGCTCCCTGCTGCGTCTGGGAGCTCCTGGGGATGGAGAGCTGGTTTGGAGCATCCGGATGCCCTGGAGCTGAGCGTCTGCCCATGCTGGGGCAAATCCTGGCAGGGCACTAGGGAGCTGGGCAGCACATGTGGGAAACGTGGATTTCCAGCCTTGGTGGTGGCGGTCACCTGGGAGGAGCGAGATGCTGCAGTGGATGGAGTATAGAGAGTGTTTGGGTTTGTTTTGTCTGTGCTGCCAGTAACCAGCCTCATTAATATCCTGGGCTAGTTTCTTCCTTTTTAATTCAGTGTCTAAATTCTGCCAGGGATGATGAAAAAGAAGAATTAAAAAAAAAAGGAGCTGGTATTACTGGAGCTGAGGAGGAGATGCAGGGCTTTCACTGCTGTGTAGAACAGGAGCTTCATGACTTAATGGGATTTTTAAAATGGTACTTGCAATGCAAAATGCTAATCCCATGTCTTTTGTGAACCTTGGTGATTCGGGTTGTGTTCAAACTCACTCGAGATTATCTAGTGCCCTGGGGGTGCTGGTGGTGCTCCCAGGCCTGCTCTGAACCAGGGAGAAAGAACAGCTGAGAACTGGCCATGAAGGATGCCTGGAACGAGACCAGCAGAGCTTTGCTCTCAGCTGCTCATAGGTAGGTGCCACGGCTCTGGCCACGGCTGGTGTTTCCTGCCCATCTGGATTGGGGCTGCAGCTGGTCCCCTTCCACGAAACCCCCAAAAGCACCTCTTCCTGCTGCATTTGTCCCTCTGCAGTGTCAGTGACAGAGCAGGGACGGGATGAAAATTACCTGAAAAATAATCATTTTTGCCTTTGGCACAGTCTCTAAGCTGCTTCTCCATATGCTCCAGGCACCTAAAATGCCTTTATTTAGGCTCTACTTGTGTTGTGTTCTCCAAAGCTTGAGGAGACCTGATGCTGAGGGTGCTGCATTATAAAGAGACATTACTTATTGCGGATGGAGGAAGAGCCTTAAGGTCTGCTCAACGTGTGAGCGCTCTGCTGTCCTGGCTCAGCAGGGCACCGTGGCCAGTGTGCTACAGGGCTGGGATGAGATGGTGCGTGTGTGCAGGACTGCGAGAGTGCTACGCTGCTCCATCCTACCTGGGAGGTGACAGCTCAGTTTGGGTGAGATGTTGGGATTTTCAGGGTGTGAGACAGGTCTAAAGGGTAAAATAATTATAAATGATGTTTTGAGAGAGAGCAGGAGGAGGTGAGGGAGATGCATAAGTGTCATAGGATCACAGAGAGGTTTGGTTGGAAGGGAACTTCAGAGGTCACGGACACCTCCCACCAGACCAGGTTGCTCCAAGCCCCGTCCAACCTGTCCTTGAACCCCTCCAGGGATGGGGCAGCCACAGCTTCTCGGGGCAACCTGGGCCAGGGTCTCACCACCCTCAGGGTACAACATTTCTTCCCCATGTCCAGCCTAAGCCCACCCACGTTCAGCCTAAAACCGCTGCCCCTTGTTGGGTCACTTCAGGCCCTGGTGAAAAGTGTCTCTCCCTCTTTCCTAGAAGCCCCTTTAAGTACAGAGTGGCCGCAGGAAGGTCTCCCCAGAGCTGTCTCTTCTCCAGGCTGCACAACCCCAACTCTCTCAGCCTTTGTCCACAGCAGAGGTGTCCCAGCCCTGGGACCATGTTGGTGGCCTCCTGTGGAGCGGCTCTACCAGGTCCGTGTCTGCCTTGTGCTGGGGACCCTGGAGCTGGGGGCAGTGCTCCAGGGGTGTGTGAGGAGAGCGGAGCAGAGGGGGAGCATCCCCTCCCTTGCCCTGCTGGCTACACTGCTGGGGATGGAGCCCAGGAGACGCTTGGCTTTCTGGGCTGCAAGTGCACATTGTTGGCTTGTGTCCCATTTGTCACCCACCAGTATCCCCCAGACCTTCTCCACGGGGTGCTATCCCTTCCTCCCCAGTCTGTGTTGGTACTGGGGATTGTCCTCACCCACATGCAGGACCTTGCCCTTGGCCTGGTTGAACTTCACGAAGTTCACATGGACCCACTCCTCCAGCCTGTCCAGGTCCCTCTGGATGCCACCCCTTCCCTCCAGCGTATTGACTGCCCCACGCAGCTCAGTGTCACCTGCAAACTTGCTGAGGGTGCACTTGATCCTACTGTCTGTGTCACTGATTAAGATGTTGAGCAGGCAAGTGGCTTTTGGCACTTCCTGGTCCCAGGGTGCCATGTTTGCAGCAAAACTCAATTCTCTGCACTTGCTCCCCATTTCTGAAGCAGTGAGATGATGTCTAGGCTCTGTAGGCTGCTGTGAGATGCCTACCCAGGCCAGGAAAGGGGGGCATGGAAGCATGGGGTGTGGGGGGGCAGTGGCTGGGATGGTTTGGGTCAGGTTTGGTGTTGCTGGAGGAACTCTACGCGCTTGGCATTACCAGTCATTAAGAAACATGTAATGGGTGATTTTGAGAGGAAGGGAGTCTGCTGTCAACATTTCATACAGCCAATTAGCAGAATTTCCAATAGTTATCGATTTTTGGTGACTGTAGCAGTCGCTGGGCTCTAATTGGTCTGGGAAAGATCATTTATCACTTGACAGATCCTCTCCCTGTTCCCAACCGGACAGTGCTTGCCTGATGTTTTATCTTACAATTGCATGATGGAAGTGTTCCTTGAGATGCTTGGGTGGATGCTGCCCAAGTGCCCAAGGTTCGGGTGCTGTGGGGAGGGGTTTGGCAACACCATTGTGCATGTGGGATGGTGTCCAGGCCTGGCAGAAGCTCCCCCAGCATGAGAAGGACCTTCTCTGGAGTGTTGACAGGAGAACAAGGACATTTTGGACCTGGAGGTCCTCCAGCACAGCCCTTGTGTGGTGGAACTGGTGCTCTGTCTGAGTGGCAAAGAGTGTTTGTAGGACTGAAGCCTCAACAGTTGCTTGCAACAAAGCAGGAGTACAAAGTGATGGTCACATTTCTGGTGATGTTCTTGTTGGGTCTAAAGGCTTGCCCTTGCTCAAATGAGTAGTGTTAATTAAGAATAATCCCTCTGGGGTTTGAAGAGTTGCTCTTTATTTCGTGTCTAGCTTTTGTTTCTCATCATACCTCATTTTTGAGTAAGGAGCTGTTTCCCAACCCACGCCAAAGGGAGAGGCACAGGCGCAAAACCAGGCCTGCTTTTGCAGCTTGCAGAAATGGTCAAAATGGTCCCTTCCTCCTGTACCTGTTGCTCCTCTCTATCAGCTATTTTCAATCAATTTTCTCCAGTGATGTCCGTGCCTTTGTACCGTGCCGTCATTCTCCTCCGCTGGCTGAAACCCCGAGTTTTGCCTGCCTGCCATGTCCTGTTTTGAGTGCTTCCTCATGTCTGTGGGAGTAGTGGGAGGTGTACGTTAAAAATAAAAGCAGAGAGAAAGCAGAGTCAGCTCCAGGTCTAGCTCTGTGGATACCCCTCTTCCCTCCTGTGGCAGCTGAAATCTGCAGTGAGGCCCCCCCAGGACCTGTGGCCATACCTTGCTCTATCCCTTCTTGTTAATAATCCCACTGATGATTTCTCTCTGGGGGGCACGAATGTGTAGTCGACCAAAGTTGGTTTGCAGCAAGAGTCAGATCTTGTTGATCTCCATCTGGGAAGCAGGTCTTTTCTGCCCCATGATGCAACAGTCGCTACTGACCCCAGAGATATATTTGCTTGTTTAAATGCTGTCATCCTTTCCTTTTTTAACCCTCTTGGTTTCCCCGTGTGCTTTTGAGTTCTTCTATTCAACCAAAAGGGTCACATAAATAATTCAGCTTTTCTTCTTCCCTCACCCGTGGGGGAGCTGGGGCTGTCACGTGCCGGGTGACAGTCAGTGGCTCTGTATTGCATGTCCACAGCCCGCACAGCCGCCCGCTCTGGCTGTAGTTGGCAGGGTGGGTAGCGATGCCGACAAGCTGATTTTCTGGGAGCTGGAAGGAGCAAAGCTGCTGGGGGAGGCTGTGCACCATGGCTGCTCTTGGAGCACACCTGGCCTGGCTGTCTCCCCATCATCAGGGTGCCTCTCCAGCGCAGGGCAGCTGCTTCACCTGCTCCCTCATGGTCCTGGAGAGTCAGAGTGTGTAAGGCACAGGTGAATCCTTGCTCCGTGGGGTCTGCCCGGCATGGCAGAAGATAGTGGAGGTGATCTAGAGTGACCCCCCAACACCCGCTGTGCATGCTCTCTGTCCAAGCTGTTGTACTCCCTGGCAGCTGTGGGGTCCTGGGCGTCCCTGTGCTGCAGGGATGCTGGTAGCAGCAGGCATGTGCTCGAATAGGGCAAGCCAAAGAAAACTTAACATTGGGAAGATCCTTGGTGTGCATCTTTAAACACAGCCACATGAAAAGCCCAGCCTCTGGATCAGCTCTGGATGGTGTTTCATGTCCCCACCCAGGAAGAGACTGGGCTCTGTGTGGGAATGGATGGGGTTTTGGAGGCCAGGAGGGCTCAGCCCGCAACAGCACCAGCCTTAGAGGGGGAAGCTGAGCCCTGAGGTCTTTTGATGTCTGCTGGGGAGCTTAAGGTCTGATGTGGCAGGGGCTTGGTGGTCTCGCTGAAGTCAACATGAATGTTCTTTGCCTCCTGAAAGCTGGTGCCACGCTGTGGATGCTGAAGGGTAATGAGATGTTATGCTCACAAGCCACGTACATCAACTGTGGGCTGGATGTCTAAAAGGGCTCGAGCCAAAGGGGTTTAGACTGGTTCCCGTCGTTTTAATTGCAAGTGTCTTTGTCTTTGCGCGAGCTGCTCGGAAGCTATACAAATGTTTGTTTTGCTATATATCTCCCTGTTAACAAGATTTCTCAGGAAATATGCAAAATTATCACTACAGGCAGAACATGTACAGTAAGGCTCATTAAGCTAAGTACTATGATAAATTGCTACTTCCAGAAAATTACATATATTAGCAAAAAGGAGGAGAGTGAGCCCAAGTGGAAGACCCGGGAAGATGGAGTGTGCGGTAACATGCTGGATCCGGGTGGCTGGAGGATGACCTGAGCAAACCTGTGGTGGGGGATGGCTGAATGTCCTTGGACTGCGGCTTCTGCAGGATTATCCTTAGAGGAGACGCATGGCAAGAGGAAGGCAAGTGGAGAAGGACAGCGTGGAAAACAGAAAGAACACAATGCTGTGTCAGGACCAGACTAGGCATAAAGCCAAAGGGAATGTCTTTACTTAAGGGAAGAAAAAAAACCCAAACAAACAAAAAAACCACGAGGCAACTGTGGAAGCACAAGGAGTAGAAAGTGTTGCTGAATGGGAAGGCAGGAAGAGAGGGCAGGGGCAATGTGCCACAGTCTGACTGTGTCCCTGCTGGTGGTGGCCAGCAGCAGGGCTGGTGTCTGAAATGTGGATGCTGCCTTGCCCCCGAAACAGGGGAGCAGACAGGTTGCTGAGAGCAGAGGACAGGCCTGTGGTGTTTCAGGGACTCACAAAGTGGTTTGGGTTGAAAAGGACCTTTGGAGACCATCCAGTGCCACCCCCTGCCCTGGGCAGGGACACCTCCCACCAGACCAGGTTGCTCCAAGCCCCGTCCAACCTGTCCTTGAACCCCTCCAGGGATGGGGCAGCCACAGCTTCTCTGGGCAACCTGGGCCAGGGTCTCACCACCCTCAGGGTACAACATTTCTTCCCCATGTCCAGCCTAAGCCCACCCACGTTCAGCCTAAAACCGCTGCCCCTTGTTGGGTCACTTCAGGCCCTGGTGAAAAGTGTCTCTCCCTCTTTCCTAGAAGCCCCTTTAAGTACAGAGTGGCCGCAGGAAGGTCTCCCCAGAGCCGTCTCTTCTCCAGGCTGCACAACCCCAACTCTCTCAGCCTTTGTCCACAGCAGAGGTGTCCCAGCCCTGGGACCATGTTGGTGGCCTCCTGTGGAGCGGCTCTACCAGGTCCATGTCTGCCTTGTGCTGGGGACCCTGGAGCTGGGGGCAGTGCTCCAGGGGTGTGTGAGGAGAGCGGAGCAGAGGGGGAGCATCCCCTCCCTTGCCCTGCTGGCCTCACTGGTGGGGATGGAGCCCATATGTCTTTTTATGTGATGCTGGTGGTATTTGTGAGGTGATAGTGTAGACCTGGAGGCATGCTGCTGCCGTTCCTGCTGAAGGCCATAGGAATGGTCCTCCTCTACTGCACTTCTCCATTACCTGCTCCTCAGTACGGTGTTTGACAACCAGCGGGTCATGTCAGGAAGAAAGTTTCTTCACCACAAAGGCAGAGGGCTGACGCTGACCCTGTGTGAACATCTAGGTGACTGGCTTAACCAGTCATCCTTGAATGTGGGCTGAGATAAGAAACCAACTGTGAATCCATTTTAATTTTGGTGCTGACCTTTTCTTGAGCTGTGTACCGGTGCTGACTAGTTTGAGTTTTGTAAGTAGATGTTTTATTTGCTTTTCTTTTAACCTGCCTTGAATATAAGAAGATCCTAAGTCCTCAGGTGGTTCAGGACATGAGAGATGTCCTGAAGCAACTGCCAGTCTACTTCATACTCTGAGTATTTCTGATGCAGGAGATACTCCTGTGCAGCAGCTGTCCTCTGGCAAGAGGGTCTGTTCCTCTGTCACCTGTTGCAGAAGCCTTGGAAGTAGTGAATGGAGCCCAGGACATCTGCTGGCCAAAACCTGTCCTTGTGGGCATCCAGAGGAGAATGGGAAGTCCTGCTGCTGCAGCAGCCATGGAGAGGTCAGGCTAAGAAAAAGCTTTCCCCCAGTCATCAAGGGTACTGGCACTGCCCGAAGAGAGGTTTTGTCCAGGTCCCTTTGAGGTTGAGGCTGTGTGTGTGCTGCTGTGTTTGAGACCTTGACGTTCTGTGTAAGAGTCTTAGCCCAGTTCACAACCCTGTTGAGACCCATTGTAGTTGCTAGTCCGTGCTGGCATTGGACACCTGTTGCAGAACCACAGTCTTTGAATCATTAATGCTTTGAATTGGAAAGGACCTTGAGATATTATGTACTCCAGCCCCATTGCTGTGCACAGGGACATCTTCCACTAGGTCAGGTCCTGATTGGGTTGTAAAATTCCAGATCTGCCCCAAATTTATTAGTGTTCATTTGTTCTTAGGCTAGTGTTCTCCTGCTGGAGAAGGTTTCTGCTGCCTGTTCCTTTGGCATCCACTGGCACCTCTCCGTTTACAGCCAGGCGCAGGGGACGAACCATGGCTGTGTAGTGGCAAAATCTGCGGGAAGGTGGGACTGACCTTTCTGTTAATAGTGTGGTATTTGAGTTTCTAGTGGTTATGTACAGACATAGGTTTCTTTTCATGGGATATAAGTGAAAAAAATTAAAAAAAAATAAATCTTCTGCTCATGTTGTCCTGCAAGTTTTTAGAAGCTGGCTACCAGCTGTGGCCACTTCCATTGGGTAGTACTTCTGCTGTGATGTTTGCTGTGGATTTTCTAGTATTAAGTCTTACTTTTTATCTGTGATTGCTTTCAAATCTTCCATCAAGTCATGTCACGCTTTGGGTTTGTGGTGTATGAAACACCTGTTTGGTTTTGTTTTCTAGAAGACATTTGCCTTCTGGGAGGGGCAGCATTTCTCCTCGGTGGTGCTATGATTTCTTTACATGGTCTAGGCAAGAGCACCAAAGAAATGTTATTTCCTTGTTTGGGCATTCATGACCATTTGAGCAACCTGGTGAAGTGGAAGATGTCCCTGCTTATGGCAGAGGGCTTAGACTGGAGGATCTTTGAAGGTGTCTTCCAAGCCAAACTGTTCCATGAGTGTCTGTTTGTAGACAGTGCAGTCTGATTTGAAGGATAAGTATTTTATGGGCTGCCTTGATTTTCATGTGTTGATCGTCTCCCAATGACGTGAGCTGTGGAAACTGGTGCCATCACAGTGTGGTGTCATCTCCTCTGCTTGAGGCTTTCCTTCTCTTGTCACTGGCAGCTCCCTGGTACAGACCTCACAGTCACTCATGGGTGTCACCAGGGCTTGGTGTCAATTGTGGAGCACTTGGTAGACAACAAAGCATGGTGATGATCCTGGCAGAAAGCTCTTCAAGTCCTGACCAAATGTGCAACGAGGTAGAGAGAAGAGAGGAGTGCTGTGACTGCAGGTGCTTCTGCTGTGCATGTGAAGCTGTAACAAGGATGGTGCAGCCATCAGAAGGATGTTAAGGAATTAATTTCAGACGAATTAAGTCTGTCTGCTGTTACCCAAGTAATTCTTTAGCCATGATTGCAAATGTGGGAATTACTGACTGCAAAGTATTGATGCCTTTCCAGAAGACCATAATACTGTCCATGTTCTAGAGCTACAGGAAGAGGTTGGTGAGCTCATCTCCTTGCCCTGTACAGGACTGGTGACACCTCTGTCACCTTCAACATTTGTTCTTAATACCTCAGTGGAATTTTACATACCTGCTTCTAAAATCTAGCTTAGGAGTTGACCATGGCTGTAATAAAAGGGTTGGGTTTCATGCCAAAGGCTAGTAACATAATTCTGTAGCAATGAAAGCCAATACCTAAGGACAAAACTCTTGTTCTCCCTTGTACTTCTGCTAGCGTTGGAAATTGGAAATGTCTACTGATTCATGCAGATGTTGCTGAATGGTAAAGGCGTTTGTGTCTTGAACATTTATTAATCAAAAAGTTGTTAGTGAGAAGTATGGGCTGATTTTGGTGAATATTGGAATTTGACGTAGATGAGTTGAGGCCTGTGTGCTGTGTTGAGGCCTAGTTTATTATGCTGCATAGCTGTACTATATATGTTGTCTGCAAAAACTGCTAAGACTGAGGCTGTAGGTAGTTTAAGTCATGGACTTGGGTGGTTCAGGGC
Organism: Nycticryphes semicollaris; assembly: GCA_013400055.1. Lineage (NCBI taxonomy): Eukaryota > Metazoa > Chordata > Aves > Charadriiformes > Rostratulidae > Nycticryphes > Nycticryphes semicollaris. The sequence continues at coordinate 44,782 of VXBJ01007102.1, forward strand.
GCTCCCCTGGGAGCAGACCCTTCGGATGTCCTTATTGACACCACCTCCTTGAAAACTTGCTGGAGGACACTTCTGTCTCTGGACTTTTGAGGAAAGATTTGCTTTGGCTGCTGCAAAATGCTAAAGCAAACCCGAAGGTGTGAAGGCTCAGTGTAGCCTCCCAGGCTGAGGGTGGTGGTACTTTGGTGGGTAGGAGACCTGGGCGTGCTTTGTCCCTTGGTCACCTGAAGCTTCAGCAGCAGAGCCGGAGCAAGCTGCTGTTCTGCTGAGCATCTCAGAGCTGGGCTGGGGTATTTCCAGGGATCTGGGCATCCACACGCTTTGATACGTGTCCTGTAGGCTTTTTAAGACGGCTGAGAAGAGATCTTGGTGCAATGTGTTGCTGAGTTATTCTGACCTCGTCCTTCTTCCCAGCGACGTGCACAGCCATGTGCCAGAGCTGCGGGGAGCGAGCTGCTGCAGGAGCTCTTGGGTGCCAACAGCAATGTCCTGGGCTCATGGGCTGGGACACAGGGAACAAGGTGATGGCAGTCGGACCCTCTGTGCATTGTCCCAGCCACAACCCACTGCTGTTTAGAGAGCAACCCCGCGTGGAACTGCCTTGCCCTGTGCATCCTGCGGGGTGCTTTGGTTTTGGCACAGAAAGGGCTGTCATTTTGCACAGAAAATTAAGCCCAGATGCCTGAAATTTCAGAGGCTGGGCAGATCAGTGTGAAGGTGTCCAGTAAACAAAAAAAAAAAAACAAAAACCCAACACATTCGGCCTGGAAGCAAAGCTGATGAGCAGTGTTGTGCATCTCTTAGGGATGTGACCTTTTTTTGCCTATCTTTAATGGTCCCTAAAAGGGGGTTAGCAGCTGTTGTAGCTTTTTCTTTTCAGTGTGCTTTTGTGAAGCTTGCTGATCTCCCTGGGGCAGGGAGGCGGTGCTGGACCCCGCAGCCCCGGTGTGGTGTCTGGAGGCACGGTGTGGTGTCTGGAAGCACGGTAGGACTCCCTGCCAGCTTCTGGCTGTTTGTCTAGTGTAGGTGTTTTCCAGGAGAGGGGCAAGTGCCACAGGCAAGGCTTGGTGGAGGCATGAGCTGGGGAGTCAAGCGTGGACCCCTGGCACACACAGGTGCCCACTGGCAGTTGAGCTTGTTCCTCCTTTGTCCTGGCACACCTCTGCAGATGCATCCAGACAGTCAAATTCATCTGCAATGTGAACAGAAGAGGGCAGGTGCTAAAGCCTGTGCATAGCCACTGCTGAGATAATAGAGACCTCGCTACGCCCTACTGCAGCTCTCTCTGCCAGCTGCCTCTTGCTTTTAGGGGGAGAGCAAGCTTCAAGTGTTTTTTGTTGGTTTGTGCTCCTCCACCGTCTTCCAGAAAGTGCCTGTGGTGGGGCTGGGGCTGGCTTGAACAGGAGTGCTGTAATCTGCTTGATAATGAATTTATTAGCGGTGTGCTTGTTGCAAAACCCATGAGCTGCGGTGCTCTGGGCTCTGAACTGTCTTGCCATCCACTGCTCTGCTTTCAGAGAGAAGTTATCACAGCTCAGCTCTCCCTTCTTTTGGGATTTCAGCCCTTGAGGACGGGCATGTTTAAGATGAGGCCCTGAAAGATGCTGGGGGAGCTCTGGCTGACCTACCCTCCCTGTCCCACTCCCCATGCTCAGCAGCACCAGAGCAGGGAGGCAGCAGCTCCCAGAGCCATCCCTGCTGCTGGCCATGCTGCTAACCACTTGGCCTCCAGCAGGCTGGAGTCATAAAAAGCCCTGAGAAAGAAGAGTTATCTTCAGCTACACTGTGGGGGAGGAAGCCTGGAGACTCTGGGTTCCTGGTACTACCTGAAAGTGCCCAAGGCCAAAGCGGCTGTTGAGGGAGGTTGATCAAACCCCTCCTGCCCTTCTGCTCCAGACGTGCTGGGGACAGAGCATCCCTGTGTCAGGGACACTGGCAGCCATCAGCACTGCCAAGCAATACCTGTATGCATAAAGTGGGCAATGCCAGTGACCCACCAAAGCTGCAGGGCTGCCAAGCTAATTGTGTTAATTAACTTCCGCTTGTCACCTACAGTAAGCTATTTTTAGAGCTAGTCTCACCTCAGGCACTTAGTCTTGCTGTGGCTCTCTTTCTTCCTCCCCCCCGCCCCCGGGGTTTCAATCATGCCAGGAGGGCCAGCAGATGCAGAGATAGATGGATGGCTGTTTTGGCAGCTGAGAAGCACCGGGAGGGTGGCGTGCCCAGTGTGCTTGTGTGACATTTGGGACTGTGTGCTCCTCCTGTTGCTGGCAAGCAAACCTGTGCCGTTGAAGGCTGTGAATTGTTTGCTGCTTGTGTTGAGCAATGCCAGCGGGGAGCTTTGACCTAGACTGGAGCTTTCCATGTGGCTTTGAAAATCTGGAATGCCTGAAGCCAAAATGCTGTCAGTTGGGTGGGCACTTCAGATTTCCTTAGGGAAGGTATCTTGGTTTGGGTTTTACCAAATGCGCCTGGACCAAGCTCTGGGATGGAGGGAGATGTTGGGAGCAGATGATTTTTCAGCATTCTGCATCCCGGGGAGCTGGGCCTTCCTGGTGGCATCTCTTCCCCTTTGAGTCCTGATTAGCCCCATGGCTAACACCACTGCTGCCTCCCTCGTGCGGGGGTGTTGGGCGATCAGCCTGACACCATGTGTTAGGGGCGATGTGGCACGGAGGGTATTTCCAGTGACGTGGGTTGGACAGATGGTAGCCTTCTCCAGCCCGGAGGTGAGTCGTACCATCCCGACCAGCAGGCTCCATCCGTCTAATTTCCTTTTCACAGGGCTCCAGGCTGGGTTTTTGTGCCGTGTTCCCTGCGAGCAGCAGGGCAGCACTGTGTTCGGTGCCTGCCCTAAATAACCATCACCCTGCCTGGATATCAGCGCTCTGCTGTGCCTGGGGGGCAAGTTCCCTTGATAGTAGAAGTACCTCCAAAACCAGCGTGTGTGGCTTTAGCAGAAACCCTTTCTCTGGGCGGTGGGTGCCTTCCTCTGGGATTTCTGGGTCTAGCAAACAGCAGAATCCAGTGGGCAGTAGGATGGGACAAAGCAGTGATGTGGCATTCTGCATGCACTGAGCCAGGACTGTTTCAGAGGTGGAAGGGATGGACAAGAGGTAACAAGGGGATGGGGCATCTTCACAGGCAGCACGCTGACCTGCTGCTTTTCCTGGGCTGCTAGTACTCTCTGGCCTGTGTGATCAAAGTAGCCTGTGTTTAAAATTAATGGTGGGGAATGCATTCCTCACAGGCTTCAGAAAGAGGCTAAAAATTCCTGCAAATTAAGATCGTGCCACAATGAACTGGATAGGTGCAGTTGTGATGGAGGTACATTGTCCTCTGCAGGGCTACAGAGGCTTGCTGTCTCACAGCTCTGTGAGAGGTTTCCCATCCTACTCATCCATGGAGGGGGCTTTCATATGATCACAGAGTGGTTTGGGTTGAAAGGGACCTTCGGAGACCATCCAGTGCCACCCCGGGCCCTGGGCAGGGACACCTCCCATCAGACCAGGTTGCTCCAAGCCCCGTCCAACCTGTCCTTGAACCCCTCCAGGGATGGGGCAGCCACAGCTTCTCTGGGCAACCTGGGCCAGGGTCTCACCACCCTCAGGGTACAACATTTCTTCCCCATGTCCAGCCTAAGCCCACCCACGTTCAGCCTAAAACCGCTGCCCCTTGTTGGGTCACTGCAGGCCCTGGTGAAAAGTGTCTCTCCCTCTTTCCTAGAAGCCCCTTTAAGTACTGAGTGGCTGCAGGAAGGTCTCCCCAGAGCTGTCTCTTCTCCAGGCTGCACAACCCCAACTCTCTCAGCCTTTGTCCACAGCAGAGGTGTCCCAGCCCTGGGACCATGTTGGTGGCCTCCTGTGGAGCGGCTCTACCAGGTCCGTGTCTGCCTTGTGCTGGGGACCCTGGAGCTGGGGGCAGTGCTCCAGGGGTGTGTGAGGAGAGCGGAGCAGAGGGGGAGCATCCCCTCCCTTGCCCTGCTGGCCTCACTGCTGGGGATGGAGCCCAGGAGATGCTTGACTTTCTGGGCTGCAAGTGCACATTGTCGGCTTGTGTCCTATTTGTCACCCACCAGTATCCCCCAGACCACTCAGCCCCCTCTCCTTTGACCCCTTCCTGTGGATAGCCATCCTGTTTGGTGTGTGCCACAGTGGTATGGGGCTGCACACTAGACATGTGTGCCCTGGCAGAGCTGCTGTCTGCCCCCTGCACTGTGGGGTAAACGTCCAGACAGGACCACGTCCTCAACTGCATGCCATTAGAGATGAGGACAAGCCAGGCTGTTCTTGATGGGTGCTGAGGATGGATTGGGAGATGGACTGCTGTCTGAGGCAAAGATTTGTGGCACAGAGCTGGAGCTGGCAAAGCTGTAAGGAGCATAGAGGAGTGGTACAGCAGGTGCAGGAGGTCAGCTGGAATAACAGTCCCATTTCCTCTGAGAAATTTCCCCCAAATGCAGCCCACTATCCAGCAGCCTAATGGTTGCACTGAGCTAATGAAAAAGACACCTCACAGCTGAAAGCTCATGTGTGGAGACTGCTGGCTGTGGGGGTTGTCAGGGGTGTCCTTGTTGCCTGCACAGAGAGAAGCGAAGGAAGATGCTATGACTCGGGTTGCGTGTATCTGGGGTGGAGTTTGCATTGGCAGCTGCATCTTCCATCACTTGCAATGCGTGTCCCCAGGATCCATTGGCATTATGTATTTCTGAGATCTGGGGGGGTGTAGGTGGGAGTTTGTGACCGCTTATGCCATTTGGGGTAACGCTGACACAAGGCAGGCAGAAACCATGCCTGTTTGTGTGTGCTGGCAAACCGTCCAGGAGATAAGGGTGTTGTAACTGTCCATCTGATAGGCTCTGGGTACCACCTGTCTTAATCAAAGGCAATTGATGCTTGAAGTCAAGCATGGCACAAACCAAATGGGATTTCTAGTGGTGTGTAAAAGTACAATGCTGGTAGTTGCATCCACATAGCAAACATCCACCCATGCAGACGTCCTCCCTAGCTTTAGGCGATGATGCTTTTTAACCTCCTTGATGGTGAGTGCTCCTGCTTACATGTGCCTGCAGTGCTCTGGGGCTGATGGAGCAGGCATAGACATTGCCCTTGGTCTGTTTGAGGTCCACAAACAGACCTTTGCTTACAGACAGCAGTGGTTATGCTGGTTATACACCAGCAGTGGTGAAGCAGCACTTGTTCACAGGCTAAATGAATGATACAATCGAGAGCAGAGCTGGGACTTGTGGGTGGCAGCCATTGCTTTGCTAAGGCAGGTTTTGAGCGGGGCTGGAGCTGCAATGGCAGGGGTCAGGGTGAAGAAGGCACAGGTCCCTCCAGCCAGTCTGCCTGGTGGCATTGGGGTGCAGGAGGGGTGTAACAGCCCATGGCCAAACCCTACCCTTGGCTGCTGGGCTGCGTGAGTGCTGGTGGCTGTGGCTGCGCATCCAGCTCTGCATTGAGCCTGAGCCACACTCCAGCTCTTGGTGCTGAGCTGGGCCCTCGGGCAGGGACCTGCCTCTTCTCCCCAGGGCAAGAGCAAGCTGACACAAAAAGCTTCAGGGAAGAAGCTGTGTTCTGCCTGTCCCAAAGGACATTGCCTTCTGCAGGGAGTGTGCAGAGCTCTCCACAGGTCCAGACAGGTACAGCCATGAACCATGTGCACTGGCAGCCCAGAAAGACCCCCATGTCCTGGGCTGCATCCCCAGAAGCGTGGCCAGCAGGGCGAGGGGGCCTATTCTGCCCCTCTGTTCCACTCGGGGGGAGACATCCCCCAGTACTGCCTCCAGCTCTGGGGCCCCCAAATAAGAAGGACACGGACCTGTTGGAGCAGAGCTAGAGGAGGCCACAGAGATGCTGGGAGGGTATTTCATCTGACTTACTTCAAGGTAAGAGGCATTTCTCTGGAGACTGTATTGGCCAGGTCTGCAAAATGCAAAGGAGTCACGGGGTGATGTGTAACCATCTACAAAATGTGGGACAGTTACAAGATGAGCAGAGACAGTCCTCTCTCTTAAATCGTCTCTATCCAACTGGCTCCTTCTCTCTTGTGAAGATGAAAAAGAAGAAACTTTTCCACCCCCTTTTCCATTTCCCTCTATCATGTATCTGCTTTGGACAATAATCTTTTAAATGTCTCCTTAAAAATATGACTGTAATTTTTCTTTTCCCTGTGAGCTCACATCCTCTGCCTCACTGGGATGGGAGGTGTTTTCATCTCTGATGACATGACATACATGCTGCTGCAAACAAGGACAACCCCTCATTTGCCTGCTGTGGCTTTACTAATTCTATTATATTTTCTGGTCTCTCCCATCTTTCCTGCACTTGGCAGCATCTCTCGTACTTTCCCATCCTCGCTGCTGTTTGCAGGCCCGTTATGCTCATGCACAGCTGAGTGTAGCTCAGTTTCCTCCCGTAAATGCATAGGTATTGTTAGTCTAGTTCTGTGCTTGCCACAGGAGGCTCTGCGGTGTGGCTGCTGGCTGTGGTGGTGTTTTGTGTTGTGCCTGTATTGGCAGAGCTGGCTGTTCTCTGCTCTCTTGATGTCCATAGTGCTCTGGTGCAGCAGTGCCCAGGGCTTCCCACACCCTGGCTGGCGTTTGCTCAAGCTCCTGGAAGCAAGTGAGCAAAGGAGAAGGGGAAGATGGTCTTGAGGAGCTCCTGAAATGGACCTGCAGACTTTGCAGGAAGCACTTGTTGATGCCTCTTTCTGTGTCATTGCAGGCAAAGGACAGCGACGACGATGATGAAGTCACTGTCAGTGTGGACCGGGACCGCTTCATGGATGAGTTCTTTGAGCAGGTGAGACTTTTGTTTCCCCAGTGCGGCTTTAAAGCCAGTTCAGAGCTGTCTCAGAGCACTGGAGCAGGCTGTGGTATGGGCTTCCACCACATGCCAGGAGCAGTGGTCAGGATAGGAATGGGGGTCCTGCTCTGGCTGGTGCCACTCAGCCACTCAGCTGATGCTTGGGGTCCTCAGGGGCTATGGTCAGGGTGATGAGTAGCAGGAAGAAGGCTTCCATGCAGACCTGGCTGTCGTGGGCTTACCTGGCCCATGGTACCTCCTCCAGAAATGCAGTGGGTGAGCCATGCAGCCTGCTTGCCTCCAGTCTGCCACTAAAGTGGACCAGCTCTCAAACCTCTCCTGAAAGCACCTCTGCAGAGTAGCAGTTTCTGCATGGGATTGATTTAATTTTGTGCCTCTCGTTACCAAACAAGAGGTTGTCTTCTGGCATGTGGGTGGCTGTAAGATCTGCATGCGGATTTTTAGCACACCCTTAGCATCGCATGTGTGTAGGGGGTGTTAAAATGTATCTGTGCAGGCAATGGATGGGGAATGAAAAATATCTGATGTGCAGATGGAGGAAGATGAGCAAAGTGATGGTGTGAGTTGAAGGAGAAGACAGAGCTAGAGGGTGGGCAGTCCAGCAGGCAGAGGACACAAGCAGAGGTTCCCCCTCTAGGCGATGCCAGTGTGTCTCCCTGTATAGGAGAGCAAGGAAGATGCCAGCACTGATTTGCTGGCAAATTTGGCTTTGGTGGGGGTTGAACTGGGCTTCTGAGCCACTGAAGCAAAGGACCAAGCCTGGCTTCAGCAACCTCAGCAATGTTCTCCATGCTGGAGGTGCAGGGTCTGGGAATCTGTAGATCTAGTGCTAATTTAAATAAACCCCAAGTGTTTGTGCATCACAAAGGACACAGGACATAGTGTCTGTATTATGTTGCTGTGACTGCAAAGCTGGCTGCTCTGATATTGAAGGTCTGATTTCATGGTGGTCCTACCGTTTCAGGATCCAGCTGGAAGGAAATTTGCTGTAGTTCAGACATGTAATGGTTGCTTTGGGATAGGGTTTAATAATCCTTCCCCTCTCCAAAAGTCCAGGCCGCTCACAAGAGACCTGTCTTGTTGTCCATCCCCACAGGTGGAAGAAATTCGAGGGTTCATTGATAAAATTTCGGAGAACGTGGAGGAAGTGAAAAGGAAGCACAGTGCCATCCTTGCTTCGCCCAACCCTGATGAGAGTGAGTGAGCCATGATCTGCTTGTGTCTCCATGGGCACTAGGCTGCGCTGGGCTGCTTGTGGGGTGGATGGAGTTGGACAGAAGTCCTTTTATCTTCAGGTGGCCATGGCTGGAAAGCCACAAGCTGCCTGAGACAGTTGATGGCTGGGGTGAGGGAGGGCTGGAACCTGATTGGGAAGGAGATCAAGGGATGGCTGATGGCTTTCTAACCTTGAGAGATGGTGAGGGTCCGGTGAGGCTGCTGGGGTGGAATTCTTGAAGGATGGGATAATGTGGAGGCTGAAAAAATGACTGTTTTTATGATGTTTGGTTGTTGTCTTGCTCTGGGCTGCCTGGAGAGGGTACGTGGATGAGGCAGTGCTTGCAGAACCGGCTGAGTGTTGTCTGCTTGGCGCAGAATGGTGCAGCTCCTCTTTGAGCCTGTGGCGTGCACTTGTGATGGTGTCCTCTCTGTCCTGAAGGACATTTTGCTGCTGGCTGGCCAAAGAGTCTGTCCCTTCTGGACCTTATTGATGCATTGCTGTTTTCTTCCCTGGTCTTGTGTTCCTGAGAAGGTGTTTGTTGCTAGAAACAGAAATTAAGCACAAGAGGTGGCAACATTTGGGAGCCTGCAGGATCTGGCAGACTTAGAGCTGTGGGTGATGAGTTCGCCTGTCCCGAGGTGCAAGCAGTGCCCCTCCCCAGGGAGTTGAAGGAGCTGACACTGGCAGAGCACCTGGGGCTGGTGGGGCCAGCTGGGCTTCCGTAGTACAGAGACTTTCCAGCTTTGGTTTCTGCAAACTGCTCATTCAGGAGCATGTGGGACTGAGATGCTGACCTCTGCAAGGGAGAGCAGGGGTGAACACAGCTGAGCAGAGCTGCTTATTAGTGGGGCTGGACCAGGGACATCATTTGAACGTCTGCTGTCCTTCAGTCACACTGTAAGCCCACATGAGCTCTCCTCCACCCACCTTCCTCATGGTGCTGGTGGTTGCAGGGTGACTGTGCTCTGAGATGCCAGCAGCCCTTGTGTTGCTTTCATGGGCCAGTGAGTGACCGCTGAGGAGCTGAAGGCTGCAGTGGCCCTGGCTCAAAGGTGTGATCAGGGGGCTGGAAAGCTGAGACTAGATCTCTCTCCTGCCTTCCACTCCCCTCCCATCCAGTTCTTTTCACTTGCTGAGTGCAGGTCCACATCTGCTCGTATCCAACTGAGTTGTTTCTAGAGGTCCCAGGAGGTTGCCTGTACACACATTGCCCTGTGTTCTGCCCTAAGTAAAATCAGTAGGTATTGCTAATTGCTTGGAAGAACTTGGTCCTTCCTAAATTGTCTCACACTCCCCTATCCTGGCAGCTGCTCCTCAGCTCAAATTCAATTGGCCAAGCCTGGAAGTAAGGGATTTTTTCAAGGGAATTCATGTATCACAGTCTGTTGCTCAATCATCCTCCAGGCTCTTGTGGTTTGCACTTGCGCTGTAAGATTTTGCAGTGTTTCTGTTTGGGTGTTTTCAGGGAAGAGCTGTCATTGCTTTGCTTCTGGCTGCTGGGCTCATACAGCATGCATCGGCACAGTGTCCGCTCAGGGCTGAGCCAGAGCCCATGCTACAAAGGGCACTCGTTGCCTAAAAGCATAATAATCTATTTAAAAGTCTGAGATCTGCATCGAACAAGATACTGTGACATTGATTTGACTTCCAGGAGCAGCTAGGACACTGGGAGTGCTTCTGGTTTTGTTTTACAATGTTACCTTGACTTGGTATTGTAGAAAATTCAGTTTAAAATGCCAAAAATTGTTTGGGCGGCAAAAGAAGAGAACATACCCCGTTGAGAAATTAGAGTTTTGTAATGTTTTGGTGTGTCCAGGAGGTGCAGGGGGGGCTGATCGGGTAGTCAGTGGTAGGCTGGGCTGCAAACACACATTGCTGGCTTGTGTCCCATTTGTCACCCACCGGTATCCCCCAGTCCTTCTCCACAGGATGCTCTCTGTCTATCCATCTGTCCATCCATCCATCCCTCTCTCACCCAGTCTGTGCTGGTACTGGGGGTTGTCCTGACCCAAGTGGAGGAGCTTGCACTTGGCCGGGTTGAACTTCATGATGTTCACGTGGGCTCACTCTTTACATGTGTCACCACAAATCAGCAAGAGCTTCTTCACAACTGACCCCTCTGAGCTGGGTTGGCGCTGGGTGTTGTCTCTGACCAGCCTCCAGCTTCTCCAGGCTGCTGTGTGCTGGGGCTGCAGCTGGTACGGTATCAGTGGAACCAAGTTCCTAGGAGCAGGGTGTTCACCCCATCCGAGTACTGCTCCCTTCTGTCTCTTAGCATCTGGGGGTGGAGTGCTGGAAATCGTCCTCAGTGTCTTCAGGACAAGAGACAACCCTGGTCATAGCTGCAGGGTTCTGCTTAGATGATCTAGAGGGACATTAAACTCAACATGGCTTTGTAAGAGCAGGCCATATGATGTCTCATGGGACTGTGAGTAAGCTCTTGGAATAACTTAGGGTTGGACTGGATGATCTTTAGAGGTCCATTCTACTCAAAACCATCCTGTGATAACTGATGATGTGCCACTCCTAGCTTTTCTGTTTCCCATAGGCTCAGCCAGACCAAGAGCAAGACCATGTCTGTCTGCTCCTCCAGCCCCAGGTGAGATGCAGGAAAGTTGGCAGAAGTTCAACCAAAGATGGTATTAACCTTGGCTGGAGCTCAGTCTTGCACTTTGGTGGGATGGAGGCAGTGCAGGGGCCCCGTCTCAATGAAGGCAGTGCAGTTGGGAATGGCGGGTGCCAATGTGGTGCCCAGCAGCACCCCCATTGCCTCCCAATGCTCATGAGCCCACAGAGAACCCGGTAATTAAGGCAAGGCTTGTAGTCCAGGGAAGTGGATTTATTGACCTTAATTTGGAAATTAAGAAGGAATGTTTTCATGAGGCATGAGAGCAGGATACAACCAAGGGGCACTAAAATGTAGTCGGTGAAAGGCTGGTCTTGGTGTGTGCTCACTGGTGTTTGCTTTTTAACATGACAAGTAAATGACAGCTGTGATGACAATCAAGGCAAGACATTGCTCTGCAGGGGCCGAACTTGCAGGGGATTTGGAGCGCTGCTTGCCTGTTCTGGAACAGTACTTCAAGTTATTTCTTGGTGATCTCTAAGCGCTTTAGCATCTTGTGAAACCTCCACTATAAAATGATAGAAAGTAATCCCCCAGAATATCAGAAGAAAGACACAGACTTCTCATTCTGATCTGGAGGCAAATGCATGGTGCAGCTTGGTTTGGTGAGGTGCAGCTCTTTCAGCAAGAAATACAAACTCCTGAGACACCACCAGCAACTCCCTCTAGAGCTGGAGGATCTTGGAGTGAGGCTTCAGAAGATCAGGACAGAGGTGAGCTGGTAATTTGGAAAGCGGTTGAACAGTGGTTAGAGATGCCGTTGGAGCATTGAGTGGAGGGAGGGCTGGCTGACTGGCTGAATAGTGTCTGCTGGATAAATTGCTTGCTGCTTTTTCAGCATTTCTTGATAGCAGAGACAGACTCCACAGATACAGTCCTACTACTGGAACCTGTGTCTTAAATGAGTATGTGCCTAGGCAGATGCAAGCCCTTGGTGCTCTCCTGCATGTGCTCTGCTGTTGCAGAAGAGGTGAGGTCCAGGTGTCTATAGGAGACGTGGATTTACCCACCTTCCCAACGTGGGGCAAAGGTGCTGGGCTGGATCCGTTGTTTCATAGAAGGGCTCATCCCTTCCCCTTCCCCCTGATCCCTTTTCTGGCTGCACAGACTGTTCTTGGATCCACCTCACTGCTGCTGCCTGTTCTTATTTTGGCGCCTGGTGGGTGGGCAGCTGGCTGGCTCTGCCATCATGCCGGCAAGGTGGCAGCCCCCTGCCTGTCTGCCCCCTGCAGCTCTGGCAGGCTCACACCCCGCTGCCGGGCGCATGGGGAGGGTCTCCCCACTGAGCAGCTCCACACTGCAGGGTGGGCAGCATCATGTCAGGGCTTGGAGTGGCTGAGGGGCGGTATTTCTCCTCCAGTCGGAGCCGTTGCTGCTGCTACTCCTGATTTGAGTCACAGCTCCTGGTAAACCTGTTCCTAAAATCCTTCCGGAGAGCTGCTGCATCTGTTGTTGCTCCTAGCACTTGAAGCAGGGTCTTCATCCTCAGTCCAGGCCACTTCCGCAAGTTGCCAACTGGAGAGAAATGAAATAGTATGTTGATTTGTCTTGTTTTTTATTTGTTTTCCCGGAGTGGTTGGGAAGGTCTTCTCTGTCATTTGTCTTCTCTGCGCATCATGCCCTCCCCGCGGTCATGCTCCACCACTCCTCAACACTGCATCACATAACGGATGCTGTTCCTGAATGAATTGCCTCTGGGAATGTAAATCTTCACATTTAAAGTTGTGTCTTTCAGCCTGTGAGCTCAGTCCATCTCTGCAGGCTTCAGAGGACCCGATAAATATTTCAGACCTGGATGCAGGTTCACTACGGCTGTGTACCAGGATGGAAGAGGAGGTTCAGTGGCATGTACACTTGACCTCCAGTTTCATAATTTAAGCTGTGCAGACTCAAGGTGGTGGCTTTGGACACCAGGGCACAGGTCCCATGTGACTTTGTTCAGGTTTCCCGTCTGCTGAAGGAGACTTATTTGGAGAGTGGCCTCTCTAAGCAGACCATCTCCTGGCAGAGAAATGTGCCAGGTGATCAAGGAAGACAAATCATAGCTGCTCACCTCTGTCTACTGCGCTGATACAACACTGGCCAGTGCCAAAATGGCAATGTGGAGTTGTCTTTGTGCCTAGGCTCTGACCTCGTCTAAACATAACCTTGCTGCTCACCAGGTCCTTTTGTCACAGTTGGAAGCTCGCTTCGCTCAGAGGAGACGCTGTTCTGACGCTGCCTGGAGGAAGGGAGGCTGCATCTTGTTCTTCCTTGAGCTGTTCTCCTCGGGCACTGCTTTCCATGCCATCACAGCTGCTTCTCCCACCACATGGTAATTTTTCTGGGGTTACATTGCCCCTGGTCCCACCAGGGTGGAGAGGAGGTTTCCTTGAAGAACGGGAGTTGCAGTCATGCTGTGTTGGAGGCTTCAGGCTCAGGCTCCTGTGATGCTTTTTAAGGAGGAGCAGTGTAAGAGAACACAAGCGTTTTGATGAAAAGCCTGACTTTGTCCTTTGGGCCTCTCTTTGCTCTTCCACCTTCTGTGCTGCTTCTCCCGGCTTTTCTGGGATGTGTGCTTGCAGTCCAGAAAGCCAAGCGTCTCCTGGGCTCCATCCCCAGCAGCGTGGTCAGCAGGGCAAGAGAGCCATCAGAGCCATCCCAGACTTCAGCAGACCTCAGAGGTGGAGGTGAGAGGAACTGGAGCTGCAGTGAAACAAGTGTGGCCCCAGCAAAGCAGGGGACCTGGCAAAAAGAGTCTGGGCATGGCTTAGACACATACAGCAAAGCAGCATGTCCCCCCGCCATGCACTGTGCTGCTCTCAGTGCAAATCCACAACCTCATTGGTGCCGCCTCTGCCCCAGTCAGGTCACGCTCTGGTGTGGCCAGGTGAGGATTTTGGCGCAGGCAGAGCTGTGGGGTTTGTCCTTGGTGCAGTACAGGGGCATGGCAAAGGTGGCTGCAGCCCATCAGCCTGAAGAAGGTATAGACTCACAGAGTGCTTTGGGTTGGAAGGGATCTTGAGAGACCATAGAGTCCACTCCCCCGCTGCCCGCCCACCGTGGGCAGGGACACCCCACCTACATTTAGCCTAAAACCGCTGCCCCTTGTTGGGTCACTGCAGGCCCTGGTGAAAAGTCTCTTCTCCCTCTTTCCTAGAAGCCCCTTTAAGTACAGAGTGGCCGCAGGAAGGTCTCCCCAGAGCCGTCTCTTCTCCAGGCTGCACAACCCCAACTCTCTCAGCCTTTGTCCACAGCAGAGGTGTCCCAGCCCTGGGACCATGTTGGTGGCCTCCTGTGGAGCGGCTCTACCAGGTCCATGTCTGCCTTGTGCTGGGGACCCTGGAGCTGGGGGCAGTGCTCCAGGGGTGTGTGAGGAGAGCGGAGCAGAGGGGGAGCATCCCCTCCCTTGCCCTGCTGGCTACACTGGTGGGGATGGAGCCCAGGAGACGCTTGGCTTTCTGGGCTGCAAGTGCACATTGTTGGCTTGTGTCCCATTTGTCACCCACCAGTATCCCCCAGACCTTCTCCACAGGGTGCATCTGTCCATCCATCCCTCCATTCCTCCCTCCCCCCCCCAGTCTGTGCTGGTACTGGGGATTGCCCTGACGCAAGTGCAGGACCTTGCCCGTGGCCTGGTTGTATGGCAAGGTGTGGAGTGGACTGATGGATGTAAAATCATGAACGGCCTAGGGAGGTTGGAGATGGTCTGGTTGCTCACCACACATCTCAGAGCAGGGTTGGGGAAGACACCAGTGCAGCTGGTAGATGGCAGGCCCACGAACAGAGGTGTTTCTTCAGCCTCGCTGTGGTTGGCAGGGCATGGTGTGGCAGCTCACTGCAACCCTGGTGTGAGGTGGAGAGACTGATGGAGGGCTTGGTGCAGGGATGGGGGCTCCTCTGTGCACTGGGGAGGTGCAGGAGCTCCTGCAGAGTGGCTCCAACACTTTGGTTGGCTTGGGCATCCCGAGCAGAACTGCACTGATGATGCCTGCTGTTGTTATGGCAATACCATGCTGTGCTCAGGGTCTGCCTCGGTTGGCTGCATCCTGTCTCAGTGTCACACTGATGCTTTTCATCACTCTGTCACACACTTCTCCAGCTCCATCTTGAACAAGTTTTGTTTCTTCTCCCAGTAGTTCTCGTTGAAGGGCCGCTTTAGGACTTAACCTCCAGTGATGAGGAGTCATCTTCTCATTTCCAGCCTGAGTGTATTTATGATCGATTTATGTAAAAACATTATCCTAGGAACAAATATATTTAGCTTCAATAGCTGTTTGCCCTTCTCGCTTCATCCTGTCACATCCACACAGCAGCTCGGTCATCTTGCAAGGGCTTGTGCAATCTCTGCCCCATTACCTGACCCAGCTCTGGTTCTGAAAGGATGGGGTACCCTGGACATGAGGTCTTCAGGATTTTTGGGTGGGCCTGGCTACTATTTCTTGAGCTTTTCAGACTGAGTTTCTCTTCTCTTACCTTGTCATGTCGCTATTCCCGTGGAAGTTGGGGTCAGTCTGTGTGGAATGGGCCAGGCCTTCTGCTGGGCCTGGGGCATATGCAGGTGATGAGCATTTGAAGGAGAAGGACAGAGTTAGTGGGATGTGGTGACACCTCTGCCTGTGAGCAGGAGGCTCAGCTGTACGTTGGCTTGTGGAGACGGCTGTCCAGGGAGCAGACAGTCCAGCCCTCCCCGGTGTCTCTGGGAGATCCCTAATGGAGCTGTGGAACAAACTGGAAAAACACCTCCCTTCAGCACTAAACCAGCTCCTGGCACTGATTCCCAGGTGTCCCAGGATGCAGGCAGAGCAAGGACAAGTGTGGGTGCAGGGATCATCATCCTGTGGGTTCAGGGATGCTCACAGTGGTTCTTACGTTCCCTGGCTATCGCCGTCACTCAGGATGGACCTGTGTGAGTCTCCTGCAGCTGTGTCACACCCGGCATGGTGGCACCCACTGACAGCCCTTGGGTGCTGGCCACAGGACTTGCTGTGCATCATCCCAGTGCTGCAGAGAGGGTGCCTGGGACATCTGTGTCTTATCTCCCATGTGCCCATGAGGCTTTTTCTTTCCCGTCCCCTTGACGGGCCATGTGTTAGTCAAGGTGAGATTCCCTTTTACCATGCAGCAGCTCTACAGGTTCCCTGCGTGTCTGAGCTTCGTGATTGCCAGCACCTATTGTCTACTCTGTCATCCTGAACAGCGCTGGGTGAGCTGCGACACCGAGTGAATGCAGAGTAAATATCAATTAACTCTGGTCTGATTCCTGGCAGCATGAAAAAAGAATAATAATCAGCTGCTATGTAATTATTTTTGGTTTAATTTAGACCAAACAGATAGTGTCACTCCTGAAAGATGTGTTATTGCTACTATAAGGTGCAGCTTTTGCTTAAAAACTTGATCTCCTTTGGCCTGTGCACCAAGTGGCACCTCAAGAGTCTGTTGCATGATGGGCCATGAGGAAGTGACTTTTGGAGCAGAAGCCTGTCCTTGCTGCAGAGTTACTGCTGCTGCTGTTGTAGCACAGGAGAGCTCCTATGGCCCCTTGACTTTGTGTGTCTTTGTAGAAGCATAACATGGTTTGGGTGAGAAGGGACTTTCGAAGGCCTCTAGTCCAAGCCCCCTACCATGAGCAGGGACATCTTCAACTAGACCAGATTGCTCAGAACCTCATCCAACCTGGTCTGGAATTCTTCCAAGGATGGGGCATTGACCATTACTGGTCATGGGGCAACATGGGCCAGGGTCTCACCACCATCACTGTAAAAAAAAAATTCTTCCTTCTATGTAGTCAAAACCTACCCTCTTTTAGTTTAATCTGGAATTCTTCCAAGGATGGGGCATTGACCATTACTGGTCATGGGGCAACATGGGCCAGGGTCTCACCACCATCACTGTAAAAAAAAAATTCTTCCTTCTATGTAGTCAAAACCTACCCTCTTTTAGTTTAAACCATTAGCTCTTGTCCTCTTGCAACAGGGCCTGCTAAAAAGATTGTCCGCATCTTTCCTATAAGCCCCTTTAAGTACTAAGCAGCTGCAGTAAGATCTCACTGGAGCCTTCTCTTCTCCAGGCTGAGCCCCCCCCAACTCTCTCAGTCTGTCCTCACAGCAGGGGGTCTTCAGCCCTCCCAACATGGCCATGGCCATCTCTGGCCCTGCTCCAACAGGTCCTTCTAATATTGGTGGCCCCAGAGCTGGAGGCAGCACTGGGGTGGGGGTTGTTTCCCCAGAGCAGAGGGACAGAATTCCTCCTCTCACCATGCTGGTCACACTGCTGGGGATGCAGCCCAGGGTATGGGGTATGGGGGGCTTTCTGGGCTGCCAGTGCACATTGCTGGGTTGTGTTGAGCTTCTCATCCACCAGCACCCCCAAGTTCTTCTCCTCAGGGCTGTCCTCAGTCCCTTCAGAGAATCATAGAATAGAATCATAGAATCATTCAGGTTGGAAGAGACCCTTGGGATCATCAAGTCCAACCATCAGCCCTACTCTACAAATTCCTCCCCTACACAATATCTCCCAACACCACATCTCAACCACTCTGAAACACATTCAGGGAAGGGGACTCAAGCCACTCCCTGCGCAGCCTATTCCAGTGTCTGACCACTCTTTCTGTGAAAAATCCTTTCCTAATGTTCAGCCTAAACCTACCCTGTAATCATCCCGCAGTCTGTCCAAGAGGACTGGAAAAGAGTGGCAGGAGGTGAGCTGCCCTGAGGGTGAAGGAACACGGCGCCACCTGCTGCCTCATATTTTTCTCCTCTGGCTCCTCTTGTCTGTGTATGACTTTGGCCCTGCTCACTACCTGCATCCCCTCTCCATGCATTTGCCAGCCTTGGCCAGTCCTTGAGCCAGGACCAGGTCCAGGGGGATGGGTGAGCTGAGCCAAGCTGTGCCAGGCCAGGGCTACATTGTGCCGCAGTGGTGGTGGTCTTGCATGGTGAGGCTGCCTCCCCTCTCCTGCAGCCGGAGGTGTTTGGCCCATGCAGGTTGGAAAGAGGGAGGAGGAGGGAAAGAAGCAAAAATGAGAGGGGATAGAGCAGCCGTGCCCCTTGCAGTGCTGTCTGGAAGAGTTTACTCCTTGCCCAGCAGGTTGGCCAGGCTGGGGATCCTCCAGCAAGTGATGGCTTCAGCAGGCTGGGCTGCTGCCTGAGCCAGGGACTTCTCCTCAGGCTCCACCTGCTGGATTTGTTGCTGTTTTGCCAGCTGGGCCCTGGAAGCCCGGGGGAGAGGAGGAGCCAGAGGCCCATCTACAGCAGCCAGGAGCCCTGCAGCCAGTGAGCAGGTGGGGTGCTGGTTGGTATGGGGACATGTGTTGCGGTGGCACCACTGCTGGGTGTTCCTTGCTTTTGACTCCATCCTGTGGTTGGGTTTCTCTCGTGTGCTTAGACCTGTCAGGATCCTCTCCCCATCCTCTTCTGTGCTCCAAGTGGCATGAAATTTCTAATACTTTCAGCTCTCAGGCTTGTCTTTGGCAGGGGAGTCAGGCGAGGGGGGCTTGCCCAGCGTAGGCTCATCATCTCCACTGGCAGAGGTGGCCTGATGTTTAACATCAGAGGTGCTGGCAGGAGCACCCGCGGGTGTATCCAGCCTGTTCCTCATGCCTTTGGGAGCTGCTGCTCTCCAGCCCTGCTCCCGCCTGTGCAGATGCCTGCAGAGGTGTTTGTCAGCCCTCCCGTGGACAGCCACATGGTGACCACCACCAACCCTGCCCCCTGTGTGCCAGGTATGCAACCCAGGCAGCTGTGGGACATTACTGGGTACAATTGTGACCTCCAGTTTCCCAAGTTGCAGATTGTGGCTGGGAGCTGCCCAAAAGCCAATGAGGGCTTGAAGTTTATTTTTGTTTCCCCTTTTCAAGCTCCTTTGTTGCCTCCTCAGGCTGCCCACACTGGGTGGCTTGTGTCCATCTCCCTTCTATCCAGCTTTAGGTGTTGGCCCAGGAGATGCAGGTGTAGTAGGAGCCTTATGGGCCTGGGATGGGGGAGCTGGCTTCATGCGCTTTCCAAAGCCAGGACCAGTGTGTCCCTTCCCTTCTTCCCCTGCCATGGAGGTGGACTCTCTCCATCTGATATGGCTGAGGCTGTTTGCTCAGGGAATTTGGGGTGAATGGTGGAGACAGGGGTTGCTTTGCAAGTCTGGGGATAGCAGAGCACTGAGGTGGGTGTTGGAGTAGACACTTGCCGGCTTTGGGTATCAGGGCTGCAGTTAAGAGCTTCAGTCTGCAGATTGGAGATGAGCTGCTCCAGCATGGGCTCTCTGTGGGATAACTGCTTCTTTCAGGGCACATGTACCTGTGTGGGGTCCTCCATGGGCTGCAGGGAAACAATCTGCATCACTATGTTCTTCAGGGGCTGAAGGGGGGGATCTCCTCCCTCTCCTTCCTCTCTGGTCTTGGTGTTTGCAGGCATTTTCTCACTCCACTCTCACAGCCACTGTTCGTACAGTGTATTTTTTTTTTACTTAAATACCGTATCACAGGGGCACCATCACTGTCACTGATGGGCTCAGCTGTAGCCAGCAGCAGTCTGTCTTGGACCCAGTTGGCATTGGCTGTGCCCAGCAAGGGAGCAGCTCCTGGTGTCTTCTTACAGAGACCACCCTTGCAGCTCCTCCACAGCCAACACCATCCCATGTAAACCTAATGAAACCTCCCCAAAAGCTCAACCTTCTTAGGCCTAAAAATGAATTAGTGGCTTGTTCGTTAGGCCCACAGCTTGGCCTGGCTTTGGTCAATCAAACCTCATACTAGTGTGACTTTAATTCCTTTCCCATGTAAAGCTGTACATTTTCTCATCCCCACAGCCCCCACACTGCTGGGTGTGAAAATTCATAAAACATTTCGTCTAGGTCTCAGTAACACAAGCTAGGCTCTCCCATTTCTATTCTGATTTGAACCTCCAAGGTCATGGCCATTCTGGTGTTTGCTAGCTGTGGTGGCTGTGAGGAGGTGTGCTGCAACCATTGGGGCTCATGTGGTTTCCTGAGCGCTGTGGCCAAGTGCCGTCTCACTTGCCACGCTGGGAGGAGAGGGATGGCGCTGGGGCTGTGCCCTGCCTGCGGTCTGGCAGGGTGCAAGCAGCCAGCTTCCAGCAAGCAGCGAGGCAAAACACCTGCAGCCAAACAGAAGGAGAGGAGCCATTTCCCCCATTTGCTGCCAGGACAGCAGAGTGCCTCCCAGTTCTCCAGCTGAAGATTTAACCAAAAATTGTCCTCTGCAGATAAGTTCCCTGCCAGCTGTGCAGATAGGTTGTGGGTCCTGCAGCCCTGTGCATTCTGGAGTCTGCAGGGGCTGTACACACATCAAGTCTTCTGTAAACACCCCCACCCCAAATCCTCCCCCAAAACACCAGCCCCCAGCAGTGCTTCTGCAGACCCAGCTTGCTTAGACCTGACTCGCTGGGTGCTGGCTGGAGAGGAAGGGAACCCACGGCTGTGTGTGTGCCTGCTGTTGATGAGCTTCCCATCTGTGGCATTCCCCATTCCCTCTTCAGGCAGCTGATTCCATGGGTGCTTTTTTTTTTTTTTTT
>VXBJ01007102.1:64981-127935 GCA_013400055.1 Nycticryphes semicollaris
TTTTTTTCCAGCTAGAGCAGAGCTACAGGAAAGGGGCCCTGCAGTTTTTTTCAAGTGAATTCATTAGGCAGGTATAAATCACAGGTGTTAGGGCAGGGTTGATGAAGTGAGCAACTGAACAACTGGGAAGTGAAACATGAAGGAAAAGTGCTGCCATAACCTGGGACAGTTGCTGCTTATGAGCTAGAGGTTGCTCAGAGGAGAAAATAATCCTGTTGACGTGTCAGTTGGATTCTTCCTTGGCAATTTGCAGCTTATTTATTGGGGCTTAGATCCCCTCCCTGCCTGTACTAAGTGAGTGCTCACTGGTGCATGTTGCAGATGCTTGACGGTTTTGTGTGCACAGGGTGGGATGGAGATGTGAGCATGCATCCCAGTCGTGTCTACACCCTGGACACCCCCTTCGCTCCTTTGGGGCACCCAGACTGCTGAGGCAGGCCATGATGGTGATGTCCTGGCCTGTGACTGGGGTTGGTTTCATGGGATGTGGCGTTGCTGAATAATTTTTGTCAAAACATGAGACTTTCTGCATACCGTGGCTGGCTTGTAGATGCAGTGCAATCAGTAGATTGCTGGGTTCTCCTTTCAGGGACTTGTCACGTCATTAGCATGCTCCAGTTCCTTTCCTGTTGGCAATGGCTTGTCGTGTTTGGACCAGTTTCCCCTAGAGACAGTGACATGAGGACATGTGGGCTCTGAAGGTGTTACCATAAATGGTAACAGCTTGTGACTGAGAGATTAGAAATGGGATTTGGGTTGATATTCCAGTCTCAGCAGCCTGAATATGTGCTGGTTCCAGATGCTGGCTGATGGGGAAAAGGAAATTAATTGTTAATCTGTCACCCCAATAGCAATGTGTCAGTGACTGATAGACAGTGGCTGTCTGGTCATCCCTGGCAAACCAGAGATAAGAGGAACCTTGCATAGCCCTTTTCTCTGCCCAGTCTCTCAGCCTGGGAGGGTTTGTTTGGTTGGGTTTTTTTACAGACTTTCATTCAGTTTTATCTATTTTTTCTTTGCTGCTGAGGGCCTTGATCCAGGTCTCAGTTGGCAGATCCTTCCCTCTTGGCTCTTCTCTGCCAACGAGCACTAGAGCTCAGTGTCTCACATTGCTTCTGGAGGCCACAGGATGAGTAACCATCTCCTGGAACTGGTTTCTTTTTCTAGTGAATTGCTCTCGATGACTTGCTCATTGGACTCGCTGATCTCAGAAGTCCTTTGCAACCATGATGATTCTGTGATTCTGTGACTTCTTGAAGGCCAGGCTTTCCCCACTACTGCCTGTGCTTCCTCCATTGGAGGAAGAGGAAGCCTTCCTCTCCTTCTCCGCGCTAGAGGAGAGTTGCCAAAGCCCTGCGGAGAGTCTGGAACTGCACGAGCTGAGGTTGCTCTCTGTGAGTTCACTGCTGCCCTTGTGCTGCCTCTGCGTATTCCTCTGCCAGGAATAGGAAATGTTGATGTCCCACATGGGTGGGTGTTAGGACAGTGCTGGCCACTTGGAGAAGAGCAGTTCATCTGGGTGACCCTGTCTGGACCTTAGGTGGTCTGTGAGCTGTATTTTGGAAAGTTACTTTTCTTCCTTCCCACTTTTTAACTTTGAGGGGGGTGGTTTGGAAGCAAAAAACTTAGAGCCATAAAGCAGACCTCAAAATATTTGGTTTTGTCCCCAGAAAGTGGTGCATTGATGGAACTGGGGGCGAGTATCTGCTGGTGGTCACTGGCTCAGGGAACTTTCATTTATTGTTTGCCAAGTGGAAATATTTCTGAACACAAGCCATTTATGATGGGTAGGTGCCTACAGCAGGTTAGGGGTGAGCAGCAAAGAAGTGTCTTCCCAGCAGCTGGATGGTGCAGATTCTGTCTGGCTCTGGTGACAGAGAGAGCAGAGGAAGAAGTGTTGGGTATGGTAATGGATTAGTCCATGTTTTAAAAGGTTTTGATAAGAAATAGTTGCTCACTTGGTGAGGTTGTCACTGCAGGAATTCAGTCCTGTTGGAGGGCCTTAAACAAAGCCACAGGAGGTTAGGAAGAGCCCTGGACTAGCAAAGACTGACCCTCAGTAGAAGAGGATAAAGTTTGGGAACATTCCAGAATGATATGCACAGATCTGGGATCCCTGATGAGATGTATTCTCAGTGCTGAGGGAGCTGACCAGTGTCGTTGCGAGGCCACTCCTAATTATCGTTGAAAGCTGATGGTGATCGGGAAGGTGACTGTAGGAAAGCAAATGTCCTTCATGTTTTCAGGAAGGGCCTGGAGAAGGATTGGGGGAGCTCCAGGCCAGTCAGCCTCCTCGTGGTGCCTGGGAGGGAACAACTAATCCAGGAAACTCTTTCCAGGCACATGAAGGTCAAGAAGGTGATCTGGAGCACGGGTTTATGCCTGACCAACCTGATAGTTTCAAAGATGTCTGGCTTGGTGGGTGCAGATAGAGCAGCAGGTGGTGTTTGCCTTGGCTTAGCAAGACTTTTTACGCTGTCTCCCTGTGGACAAAGTATGGGTTAGATAAGTGGGCAGTGAGGTGAACTGCAATCTGGTAGGAGGGTATGAAGAAGACAGAACCAGATTCAGCTCTAGGGCTGAAAAAGCAGCTGCTACATGCATGCAAGCCCTTTTGATATCCGATATGGAAACAGCCAGCTTCAATATGAAATACAAGCTGAGAGCAGTTGTTCCTGAGCTGCATTGGGTACAGCTCAGCAGAGCCACCCATGGGGAAGAGGGAGCTGGTGCCTGTGGTCCATGGGGTGGGCACAGCACAGGGTGGGGATGAGCTGGGTCCTCCCTGCAGAAAGGGAGAAGAGCAGCTCATGGCTGTGGTGTGCTGGGGAGGGAGCAGGGAAGAGAGGTGATAGTGTTCTGTGAGCTCAGTGTCACGCCCGGGGTGTTATCCCAATACTCATGGGACAGATGGGAGCGGGCTGGTTGCTTTGGGAGGAGTGTCCTCTACCCCTCATGCAGAGGGTGCTTTTGTCCTCTGCTGGGCTCTGCCCGGGGTGTGGTGAAGCTGAGTAGTCACTTCTGTGGTGCATGTGGGTGCAGTTCCTCCCTTGGCTTGCACAACTGCCACTCAGTGCAGGCTTGACTTTCCCCATGGAATCACGGACTTACAGAGTTTTGGATTGGAAAGGACCTTCAAAGATCATCCAGCGCAACCCCTCACCATGGGGGCAGGTTGCTCAAAGCCCTGTCCAATTTGACCTTTAACACTTCCAGTGATGGGGATCTAGTGAGTGGCAACCAGATATGTGTGACCAAGGGAGGCTTCAGTTTGCTGTTGAAATCATGGTTCTCACAGGGCTCCCCATTGGAGTCTGAGGGGTGCTGGATGTCTTGGCTTGACACCCCACTTTCTGAGTGGGCTTGTGGTACTTGTTATTCGATGAGGACAGACTTTGGGTACATTGTGAGATCTCATTGCCAATGCCAGTTGTGTCCACAGGAGAGGAGTGCCAGTTGGAAGTGCTCTAGGAGAGCAAGAAGTGACACTAGATGCATTTGGGATGGAAACTGTTGAAGTGATCCACGGCACAGCTGCACCCATGTGAGAAAAGCTGTTGTGTGTGTCCTCCATGTCACCCTGATTAGGGTTTGGATGAGAACTTTCTTGGAGTAAGCATGTGGTGGGATTGCTGTGATGGTAATGGCCAAGTGACAACCCCATCTCTTTTGGATCTATTTCTTATAATGGGAGATTGGACCATAAGTTAACTTAGCACTGAGCCTGCAGAGCTGGATATGAACAGATGAGCAGCTTCTGCCCCCCCACTGCTCAGAGGATCCTGAAATGAGTGTTTTGGGTCCAGACAGGCAGGTGACGTTACTGGAAAGACTGGGACTGAGCCCCACATGGCAGCTGTATCAGACCATGGTGCAGGCAGGCAGGGACTGAAAATCAGAGTTTTGTCAGCCACAGGTAGGACACCAACTCACCTTAAAGATCCCAGTCTGAGGTCCCAGTTTAATTAGCAAATCGAGGTGAATGGTGTATGGGAAGGACCCTGGACATGGGAGTGGGGTGCGAGGGTGTCTGGACTGATGTGCAGTTGATGTGGCAGAACGTGAGGGTCAAAGGTGCTGGAGGATGGAGAATCTCAGTGTAGGGTCACTGGGGGACTTTTATTCTTACAGCATTTCTACCATTCAGGAAATCTGCTGAGTTACAGCATCAAATTAAGCAAAAAAGAAAACTCCTCTGACAAAAGAAACTGCAAGTATCAATGGAGTCAAATGGCAGTGGAGAATGTGCACATTGCTGGCAGATGCTGATGCAGATATTTCACATGGGAAGCAAAGTGATGATGAGCTATGGCATTGCAGCAGAAACACCCTAAACCTAAGACATTTGGGAGGCCTTTGTTTTGCATTTTATTGGGGAAATGGGAAAAATTATTGGTATTTCAGGCAGGATAACTGCAGAGGCTCCAGCCGGGCAGCGCTGCTTTGAAGGCTCTTGGGGGAGAGCAAGGCTTGTGCATAGCCCTGATGCTTTCCTTATGGTGGCATTTTAACTCCCGTGACCCTGGAGACCTGCCCACCGATCTTGTCTCATTTTGTGTGGGTCTGCAAGGGAATCATGTTTTCTGAGGACAGGCAGCGTAAATCTTGAGCTTGCTTTTAATGCCAGCAGAACCTGCTTAATAGGTTTAAGTTTCTTGCAGTCTCCTGGCACTGTTAATGAGTTTCCAGGCTCCGTAGAGGAGGAGCAGAACTGTATTTTCCTAATTGAGTTATCAGATTATTAGCAAAAATTTAAATAAAAGAGCTGCTTTGGTTGCAAGTAAGAAAAAGTGCTGCCTGGAGAAGCACTCTGTTGTGAGCACCACGTGATGGATAATGGAGGATCAGGCAAGGCCAAATAATTGTCAGGAAAAGAAGATAAAATGCAGCTGGGATCTGGCCTCCTCTGATTTCTGGCCTGAGGCTCTCCCATGAAGGATTTTTCTTCTTAATTGTATGAAGCTATATATGTTAGAAGCATTTATTGAGTCACTTCATGAGTGTACCCTGCTGGTACAAGAGCTCACAAAGAGTTAATGGATGATTAAGTAGCTTTGAGATAAATAATTAATCATCTGGTGTAGAATCCGACAGGTCAAAACTTGGCTTCTGGTCTGTAAATACTGATGTGTGCGCAGTTGAAGAGCATCTTGTGCAGATACTTACTAGCCTCCGGCCCTTCAGGAACCACTTTGTGCATTTTTAATAAGAAGAGTGGTCCACCATTCATTGCTCAGATAACTGCCAGAGGTCACAGCTGTTAGATGTGCTTAGGTAGTGGCATTTTGACCTGTAAATCTAAAATAACTCTGCATGGGAAGGGATGTACAGCTCCTGTCGCATTTACAAGGGCGAAACAGAGGAGATGAAGACCTCCCTGGTGACTCCATGCTGGTGGTAGTGCCTGAAGGCAGCCTGTGGAAATGGGAACGAGATGTCTGTGGTGCTGACGGTTGTACAACTTGTTCATCAGCAAGAGAAGACACCTTTTATCGTGGACAAGGTGAAAGCTGCAAGGATGAGTGCAAGATGAGAGAGAATTCCGATTATTTGTTAATTAGCATTATTCCACTTTTTTCTCTATAGTGAGAGATCTCTGTACCATGTTGATGGCCTTAGAGAAAAGCACTGGTATTCTGTCCCTCTGGCAAAACATGGATGTTCCTTATTTTGGGCAGATACAAATGTAACCTGCTCATGGAAGGCTTTCTAAGTGCCCAGTTGTCCTTAGAGCCTTTCTGTTTTCTCCATGTGCCCCCCAGTCAGAGCTGGAGGCCATCAGGAGATGCATTGACCTGATTATTTCCTGTAGCAGTTGCTGCCTGGACATGGCTGTTGTATTGTCTCTCCTTTCCACCACCCAGTGTGCTGGTGAGTCAGAGAGCTAGAAAGTTGTCCCATGGGGGATTCCACATGGCAGAGTTTTGGGGGCTTGGTGGTTGTTGTGCTTGGCAAAATGTGCCACCATCCCTACATGGAAGATCCGCCCTGTGGGCATCGTTACCTGTTTACTGACCCTGTCTGAAACGGGTCAGATCGGAGATGTTCATTTGAATGCCCTTGTTGTTTTAGTCTTGTTTTGATGGAAACTATCTCCAAAAAAGCTATTGAGGATGCGTGTGTGCAAGTGAGGGTGCATGTCTTTGTGGGTGGTTTCATAGCTGTCACCTCCTTGCCCTGGTCTGAGACAGCTGGAAATCTTTCCCTGTCAAATCTGGTCAAAAGTGGTGGGTACAAGTATCAAAACTTCTTCTGTCCCTCTAACCGCAGCCACCAAGGGAACGGCTCCTGAGGAAAGTTTTGGTGGGAAATAATCAAATGCTGATATGCCCATGTGCAGACTTGAGCCTGTGTCAGTTCCAGCCTTTCTCTAATGCTGTGAGGTGAAACCATCACTCGTTCCATGCCTGTGTTTGATGCTTTGAATATTGCTTGGCTTTTTACTGCAACAAGAAAAGGTCTAGAGTTGCATTAATATTTCAAAAATTGTAATACAAGTTGGACTATTACAACTGGACAGGTTGTGTTGAAGGGTTTCAAATTCATTGGTTTTATCTTCAGGTCTTACTTTCCACTTCAAAGAATTATTAGTCTTTAATCTCTTAGATTAAGTGCCACGTTAAAAGATGTCATCATAAAAAGTCTCAGCAGAAAAAGGACCTCGACCTCAGATAAAGAGTACCAGATGCTGACCATGAGAAGTCTCTGGAACCCTGAGAGCAGCTGGAGCAGCTCAGTGTGCTTTAGTGTTTGTCTAAAGTGAAGAAGCAAAGATGGGAAGACAATGCAGTTTTTTTCTGTGGTTACTTCAAGTAATCAGTGGATAGAAAACCACAAGTTTCTCCTAAAAAGTTTCTGCATCAAAAGCAGAGCAGGGGCAGACTTGCTGGAAGGTTTTTTTCTATGCTCCCTTTGCCTTTGGCTCCTTGGAACAAACTGTGATGCTACCTTGCCCTTCCCGGCTGCAAGGCGCTGCTGTTCCCAGGTAGCCAGGTCTTCTCCTTGAAGCTTTTCCATTGAAGAAATGAGGCTGAAGGTAGGAAGTTCTCTTAGTCAGCCAAAGCCACCAGTGAGAAACCATTGCTGCTGTGACCTCCACCAGTCCTTTCCTTTCTTGTTCTTTTTTAGCATAGTGAGGAGGTTTTGAGAAGAGGTGAGATTTGAAAGGCAGCCTCTTTCTATAGGAGGAATGGCAGAAAGAGCCAGATGCAGGCAGCAATGCCCTGTCATTTCTTGATGGAGAACAGCTTCCATCTTGTACCTCAGCTTGGAAGGAGCACTGGAGTCTCTGCATCATTTTTTGTCACCCCACCTACTATTTTTTGATGAAAGACAATCAAACCTCGTGCCGATTCCCAGTTTTTGTGGGCCAACATCCTCCTGAGCACAGGGTTACCTGTAAAATCATCAGCCTGTGGCGATGGTAGAAGATCATGGAATCACAGGATTGTCAGAGTTGGAAGGGAGCTCTAGAGATCCAACTCCCCTGCTACAGCAGGATCGCCCAGAGCACATCACTCAGGACTGCATCCAGGTGGGACTTGAAAATCTCCAGAGAAGGGGACTCCACACCCTCCCTGGGCAGATACTCTGTGTGTCACATCCTAAGCTGAGGAGTGCTCATTGCAAAGTGTTTGGAAATTATGTGTGTAGTAACAATTTTAGCATTGAGGATTTAAAGGTTTTGATATATGAAGAAAAAAATAGCATGTCTGTGGCTTTATAATATCCCTTTTTTCTAAGCAGTTTGGGTATGAGAGAGAAG
This sequence comes from Nycticryphes semicollaris, assembly GCA_013400055.1. NCBI lineage: Eukaryota > Metazoa > Chordata > Aves > Charadriiformes > Rostratulidae > Nycticryphes > Nycticryphes semicollaris. Next base: position 72,747 of record VXBJ01007102.1, read on the forward strand.
TTTAAGTTTTTACATACAGGTGTAGGCTTTTAGAAGAGTGTAGCTGGGTGACTCATGCATGTTCAACTCAAGTCAGAAATTAGGACACTTTTATGCAAAGCATGTTAACAGCTCTTAAAATGCTACAGCTATAAGAAGTGCCTTATTCTTGGCATCCATCTGGGTTCTTGCAGAGACAGTGCTTAAAGTGGGTAATGGCACCATGTGTGGATTATATATGTGGATTATGTATCTCACCAAGTCCAAAAGGAATCTGGAGCTCCCAATCTGGAAGATAATTCTGTGCCTTGAGAGTACTGCAAGGGCTTTTAATAGCTTATGGTGCTACAGGAAAGCAGCTTGGTGGGAAAGCGATTTGAAGACCATAAGCAGAACATCACCCACCTTATTTTCCTCTGAGTTTTAAGAAGATTCTGTTTATCAGTTCCAATTCTGCAGTGGTGGAGCCATGTCAGCTGGAGTTGCTCTCAAGACTTAGCTGTGGAAGAATGCATAATTTTTGGTCTTAACTGCAACTAAAATGAAGTGATATTTAAAGGCTCAATTGTATTCTTTTTTTGTTTGTCCTGCTATCAGTTTTGTGTGAAAAAATACTATCTAGAAGGAGTCGTCAATGTATGGTGTTGTAGCTCTATTTCCAGTTGACCTATCTCTGTACGAGGGTGTTGCTCACAGCATCCGAACCCCAGGGAGCTTCCTGCTATCTCACTAGAGAAGTTCTGAGCAAGAGGACAATGATACTTGGCTGTAGGGGTTGGTATTCAGGCAATAACCTCTTCCTATTTCCAAACTTTGATTTCTGTAAGGGCCTGAGTTAAGTTACATGAAGGCACTAACTTCTGAACTGTCCAGGTGTGTTTAAAGGGTGACCTGGAGTTTTAGGCTGCAATTCTGTCTTAGTGGGACCTGGGGCTTGGAAACCTTAACAAGGTTACTTGTGCTGGGGTGTCATAACGAATGTTACTGAATGAATGCAAATGCTAAATCCATCCCTCTTTGCACACAGGCAAAAGCATGCCCAGAAGGGGTGCAGCGTGCCAGCGTGAGCCTGACTGCCACCCCCAGCCTGACTGTTGTTGCCCCCAGGCCCAGTTCCTGGTAGCCAGAGGTGCTCTCTACCCTGATCCTCCAAAGGGACAGGCTCTGCAAGCTCCTTGGCTTTCTGCTAAGCTGCTTCTTCTCCTGCACAGACTCATCCTGTGCCCACCCGTGCTGGGATGTGCAGGGTGCTGCTGTCAGGAGTGGTGGGAGGGGGGCTGGGGCATTGGTTTCCACACCTGGGATGCTTCCACGTCTCCCTTCAGGAAGGTGCTGGGGCTGTTCTCAAACCCCGAGCTGGGGCAGGCTGGAAGCCAATCTGCCCTCATCTCAAGCAGCCTGTGCAGCCAGAAAGTGGTACCTGTGGGCCACGGGACAAGTCTCCTGGCAGCGACACTCACCTGCCTCATCCACGGCCACCATGAGCATCCATCTGGGGGCTTCGGCTCCTGTATCCCTCCTTGCCTCCCCCTTCCTCTCGCTGCCCATGTAGGAGCCCTGCCCTCAGCAGGGACTGCACGGTGGGTGGACAAAAATAGCTCCTGCAGAAGCTATTGAAATGTCAAGAGCAAGCAGGCAAAGCATGATCATGGTGATGACAATCCAGTGCTGCATGTGCAGTCGGGGCCCATGCCCTCCGTGGTTACACAGGGATGTGACACATTCTGAGGGCTTATTAAAACGATGTTAGAGCATGGCTTGGAGCAAGCACCAGGAAAGTGCTACATACAAGCTGCTCAAAGCTGTCCACCCTTGCTGGCAGAGGAAGGGCCACCACTGTGAGCTGTGTTCTCCCCTCCTCTGCCACCCAGCCTTGCACTACTGTGGTAGGTCAAAACCAGGAAAGGCTGAAATGCTTTCATGCCAAAGGATTTGGTCAAGTGATGTGTCCTCCGTGAAAGAGATGAGGCCCCAATTGGTGGAGGTTCCTGCCATCCCAAGTGCAGATTCGGTGCTTAGTTTGATCAAGAGTATGTGAGATTTGGATCAGAGAAGACTTCTTGAGGATACAGATCTTATTATCAAGTGGACCATGTCCAGTGATTGCTGGTGTCTGGTCATCAGGAGAATTTTGGAGACAATTACTAGATACTGAGATAGAATCATAGAATGGTCTAGGCTGGAAGGGACTGTTCAGATCATCGAGTTCAATCATCAGCCTAACACTGACAAAAATCAACACTAAACCATGTCCCTCAGCAGCACATCTGCCCGTCTTTTCATAGAGTTGGAAGGGGTCTTAAAGATCATTGAGTTCCACCCCCCGTGCCCTGGACAGGGACACCTCCCACCAGACCAGGTTGCTCAAAGCCTTATCCAGCCTGGCCTTGAACCCCTCCAGGGATGGGGCAGCCACAGCTTCTCTGGGCAACCTGGGCCAGGCTCTCACCACTGTCGAAGCTAATTATTTCTTTCTAGTATCTAATCTCTTCAGTTTAAAAACATGACCCCTCGTCCTATTGCTCTGCTCCCTGACAAACAGTCCCTCTCCAGCTCTCCTGTAGCCCCCTTCAGATACTGAGCGGCTCCTATAAAATCTCCCCAGAGCCTTTTCTTCTCCAGGCTGAACAACCCCAGCTCTGCAGAGATGGCAGTTCCACCACTTCCCTGGGCAGCCTGTTCCAATGTCAATAACCCTTTTGGTGTAGAAATTTTTCCTAATACCCAATCTAAACCTTCCCTGGCACTACTTGAGGATATTTCACAGAATCGCAGAAACATCACAGTTGGAAAAGACTTCTGAGATCACCGAGTCCAATCACACACACAGAGTTGTACAATCTTGGACACTAGAGCATGCCCTGGAGTGCCACATCTACACGTGTCTTAAATTCTTCCGGGGATGGTGACTCAACCCCGTCCCTGGGCAGGCTGTTCCAGGGCCTGGCCACTCTTGCAGTGAAGTCATTCTTCCTAATACCTAATCTGAACCTCCCCTGCTGCAACTTCAGACCATTTCCTCTGGTCCTGCCATTATGCCTTGGGAGAAGACGGCAACACCCACCTCTCTACAACCTCCTTTCATTTACTCTTGTTTTATCAAGTATATCCTCCCTGACCATTGCACACAGGTGTCATATCTTCTGCAGTGCAGCATTTGAGTGCAGTCCTTGTCCCACCACCAGGCTGGCAGTCCTGTGGCCTGGCTGAAGCTGCTTTGGGAAATCCTAATCATCCTTTGACCCCAGAAGGAGAGGACCGAACAGGGGACTAACTATCCACAGACAGCAAGCCAGGCATTACTGGACACCAACCACTTCTGGAAAATGGGATTAGCTAGATCTTTTGCTGAGATTAGGGAGCGTTCAGACTACTGTGTGTGGGGGCAGCATTTCTATAGGCCAGAACCCGCATACAGTGATCAGGTGGCATCTCTGGGGTGAAATCCTACTTTCTGGCCTCTGTGGCACATCACTGTCAGGGAAATATGAAAGCACTGTTGGGACATGGGGCCAATGCTGTGTTCAGAGGTGGGATCACAGACCCCGTCTGCCTACACTGCCGATCCTCAGCATGGCTCTGCATTTTGCTTGGGGAGGCAGCTGTCTACCCAAGTCCTGCTCAGATTTGCTGTTTCCAAGAAAAAAATGCTTTTGATCCATGGATGTGTTGTCCTGCCATCGGCTGCTGCCTTCCCTGCTGGCTCTTGCGTAACCTCCTCCCAGCATACGAGTGCATACAAAGTTCTGGAGTTGTATTTGGCCATTAGATTATTGCTGTTCTTGGAACCAGCTGAGATTTGTTCTTTTTCAGTATCTCTGTAATTGATTTTTAGCCTGGTTTTGTCATTAGTCAAGTGTGTCTTTAAATCAGATAGGTGAAGCAAGCACCTCTCTTCTGTGCCCCCTCTCTGAGCCAGTGAGTAGATTTTCCTCCAGCTTGTAAAGTCTTAATGAAAATACTGAATTGAACTTGACCCAGGAGTGACTCCTGCATGGGACTCATTCATCACTCTGAATCTTTAATCATCTGGTCCCTGTGTTCAGCCTGGTGGTGTGGGTGTCATATACCCTTATGTCCCTGCCTAGCCCCCGGCTGCTGCAAACTGCAAGAACACCAAAGATGCGCTCTCATGATGCTTTTCCTTCCTTGATCCTTTTCCTTCCTTGCACATTTTGCTTTGATTAAAACCTTCATCTCTCCTGGATGTAATTCTGTGTCTGAGTTCTGATTTATCAGCAGCAGTGCCTTTTTCACACCTGCAATAGCTGGATGTTTCTGCTGTCATTCCTGAGCATCACCCGTGTGTATTAAAGCTGTCATTCACTGAGAGTTAAGAGTTTGGATTTGCACTCTTGGAGGAAAATGTTGCTGGTCCTGTGATAGCAGCTGCAGAACTGCTTGTGTGTCTTGGTGCAGAGTATGGGCAAAGGCTGTGTGTATTGTGTGTGGAGCAGCCCCATACCTGCATGTGAGTGCTTTGGATTTGGACCAAGGGGCCAGAAATGTGGGGCAGGATAACTTGGGAAAAGGAAGTTGATGGAGAAAAACCTGTCTATTAGGTTTTGGTGAGGAGGTGAGTGTACAGAGTGGGGGACACCCTCACATCTTGGGACTGAGGATCCCCACAGGCCTTTAGAAGATGCCCCCAGTATGAGATTTCCCCAGGGTTCCCCCTACAGGGAGTACAAAATGCTGTCTGAAATACCACCCTGCAGGGAGAGGGACATCCTTTTCAGGCAGACCTGAGGAGGAGAGCCATGGCTGTGTCAGGATGCTGAGGTCCTGGAGAGGGTGAGCCCTGGGCAATGCTCTTGGACCTTCTTCTGCCGGATGCATGGGGCTGCCCAGCTGCCTGGCAGCGGGGAGGTGCAGCAGGGGCTGTGGGTACCTGCAGATGGCTTCGCTTGCACAGTAGTTAAATTTTAAAGGGATTTTTTTAATGTATGCAAATGATTAGGTGGGTAGTGATGGTTGACCAGCCAGCTGCCAACAGCAGATGCTTGGGGCAAAGTGTGAAGGCTGGCGGAGAGACTGCTGTTGGGCTTGGTAATTAGCTAAGAGTGAGCAGCACTGTGAATGAGAAAGGCAAATCCTGGCAAAGAAAGGAATCTGGAGAGTGAAGTGGCAGGGGAGGGTGAATTCCAGCACACAGAGAGGGAAAGGCTGGGGAAGCCGTAATTGAGGGAGATGGATGGCAGAAGCAAGAAGAGTCCAAAATAGCAGAGGGGGAGGGCTTTGGAGGAGGCTGCTGAGATATAGGACCAGGAGGGAAGGAGCGAGCCATTGCCAAGGGGGTAGCATGAGGGCCACCGTGAGACAGTACACAAAAAGATTTCCTATGCAAGAGCTGAGGACGGGGAATGAGTACTTGGCAGTCGGTCAGTGCAGTCCCAGACCTATTGCCCCCCTCCTTTCTGTTCCATCTGAATGCATCCTTGTGTTGTTTTCCAGTATTTTTGTTGGGTGTCTGTTAATTTCTGTTTGTTCAATCTCTGGGTTTTTTTCATCTCATTGTTAAAGACAAGTTGGTTTTCCTCCCTTCCTGCCAGTATTCCCTTTATCTCCATTTTTATTTTGAGCATTTAAAGGTAACCTGCAGTTCTCTGAGGGGCACTGAGCAAGGACAATGCAGAAAAATTGCAGTGGGGAAGCAGGAAGCAAGGTTGGCTGGTCACTGTGGTCCCCTTGCTTCTGGAATTCTCTGTTCCCCCCTCCATCAGAGAGGAGATTTTCCTCTCCGATAAAGTAACGAGCTCCATGGAAAAGGCAGCTGGTGACATGCTGGTGACGCTGGCGGCTGATGTTGCACAGGGGAGGAGTGGGAGGCTGGAGCGGGCGTGCTGGGAAGCACGTCGGCACTGCCTGCCATAGTGCACAGCTCCTGGCACTGCCTGCGGCTGCCGGGCCCTGCCGGCACTGCCAGCGAGGGCAGGAGGAGGCCAGGAAGAGCTCCCAAGCAGCAGCACCTGGTGGGTTGCAGGGGATGGTCAATGGGGAGATGCTGGGGACTGCGAGGTGATACTGGTAGGACCCAACAGAGGCTGCCAATGTGTTCACCTTGCACAGGGAGGGAGGTCTCCAGCCAGGTGTGATTTTGTGCTCTTGAGCTGGGCTGGGGGGGGGAAGTTCCTTATCAAGAACAATTAGTTTCTGATTTCTGTAAATTTGCAAACAAACAAAAGAGCTCAGCAGTGAGGCAGCCTCATGGAAGAGGGCTCAGCCTCAGCATCTAACCTGAAGGCATTGAGCTGGCTTGCTTTTATGTTTGGAGACATGGGTGCAGGCGTGGATGGATGGACCAAACCTTGCCTTGCCACTGCAGTCACCTGCTTGCCCCGACAGTGGCCCTGGGGGCCTGAGTGACATCAGCCTCAGCGAACGAAGCCTGTTCCTGAAGTCGGGGAGAGCTGGCTTTGACCTGGAGAGTCTTTAGAGGGGGCTTGTCAGAGCTGGTAACCACAGGGGCTCTGTTGTCCCTGCCAGGGGCTTAGTAAGGTTTAGGTTCGACTTAGGGAAGATACGTTGTACCATGAGGGTGGTGAGACACTGTCCAGGATGCTCCGTCCCTGGAGGTGTTCAAGGGCAGGTTGGGCGGGGCTTTGAGCAACCTGGTCTAGTGGGGAATGTCCCAAATGGGGTTGGCCTAGATCATCTTTGAAAGTCCCTTCCAACTAAACCACTTTGTCAGTCCATGATCCAATGAAAAAGAGACTTGTGCAAGTGCTCAGTCCTGTGAGATGCATTTTTTTCTCCTCTGACATTTCCTGTCCTTTTGCTGATGCCTCTTTATTGACACTCAATGGGCAGGGATGCTGCTAAAGCCCCTTGATGACCAAAGCCCATTTACCTTTTTTTATTAAATGCATTACGGTGATTGCTTGTGGGCTGCTATTTACGGAGATGCAGTGGACTGCCATGTAGCATGTGGCTCTTAGGGTCCTTCCCAGCCCTTCTGTGCCCAAAGCCATTTGCTCTGACACCCGACAGAGCTGCAGGTCACAGTGACTGGTTTACCTGGACAGGGTGTTGCCCTAGCAAACCTTCTGGTGGAGATGGCCACTGCCCTGCTTAGGGCCCAGGGTGGGGAGAATGGGGAGAGTCAGGAGTGGAGAGGACTGGGACCCACAATAGCAGAACAAGCAGCCAGGCTGCCTGGGAATGGGCCACGAGCAACACAGTTTTTCATGGTCCATATGGATCTCCCAAATTTACAGGGCAACGTGCTCTGTGAAGTAAATTTTATTTTATGACCTCATTGAGAAAGAAAGCAAACAAGACAAAAAAGGGCTCAATACCCTTTGCACAGGCTAGTCTAATGTGAATTCACGAATCCATCACTTAATTCAGGAAGTTTCTAACTCAAAAGTTCTCTAATTCATAACTTCAAAGTTATAACTTGCAACTTGTAACTCACGCGTTTATCAGCAAAGCAATTACCTAGCAGAGGGTGAGAGTGCTTGTCCGCTCTTCTCCATCACAGTGCAGGTGTCCCCTGTATCACACTGGGAAGCACACAAGCCCCAGCAGTCTGGCTGCTGTTGGATTGGCTTAAAAAACTTACTTGGGTAAGCTGGCGTGGTTATACCTTCCATCCTGGACATTTGATCTATACTGTTTCCATGGGTTAGTGGATTCTGAAGAAACCTCCAGACAACCAATATGCAAGGATGATGGCTGCAGAAGACAGCCAGCTGCAGGTGACAGAGGCTACAGAATGACCTTTGGCCCTTTCCAGCCACTGTGTCCTGCCTACGTGTTGTCCCCACTTGGACCTAGTGGTGCTGGTCCCAGCATATTAGCCAGAATCCGAGCAGGAGTTTAGTGAGCAGTCACACAGTTCCCTGCACTTCGGTCTGTGATTGAAAATATAAATCAGGCCATATTTTTAAAGAAAAAAAAATGCTGGATTGGGCAGCAGAGGTGTCTGAACTCTCCATTGGGTGCTTTCTGGGGCTTTATTTTGCACATGCTACTTTGGGTACCAAATAACAGTGTCTTAAAGAGCACTCTCTTGCAATTGAAGCTCCGGGTGGTAGGACGTCTTCAGGTCATTTTTTTCCACCAGTGCTAGAAAAAGACTTATTTGTAGCTAGAGGTACTACTTGGTCTTTATCATGGAAATGTGCAACTCTAAAAATAACCTTTCCGCAATGCCCTGGCTGACTGCCTTTCTGCATGAAGCCCTGTTTTTCTTTGTCCAAATGGGGTCACTGTATGTGATCTGCATCACCTTGTGCATGGGGTAAAGGACTTCCCTCCTCCTGTGGACCCAGTCCCTCAATCAGGCCCTGCTTCTCCACTGCCCTCTGTTCTGCTCAATGGCCAGTGCCCCTCTTTGGCACAGTTTGGACTCACTCTTTCATCCTGAACAATTTAAATATGGCGTTTGGGGTACATCTGCTTTTGGGAAGAGCCATGGTGTGTCCTGGGTCAAATAACTGATGGGCCCATGATGGGACATGCAGAAGTGTGCTGTCTTGGTGAACCAGTGGGACCTTCTCCATGGAAACCCTCTGCTCTCAGCAAAGCTGTTCCTGACTCTGCCCAAGGGGAGTGGTACACCAGACAGGCTAGAGAAGGTGTCCAATGTAGGTCCTGATGTAGGCTTTGTTAGGAGGTAGATATCAAAGCAAGCGAGCTTTGAGACATCCTGTTTTCTCTTGGGTGTCATATCCACTTTCTCACAGCTTGTGGCATGTATGGTCATGCTGTATTGCAGAGTGCCATCTGAGGTGGTCTGGAATGGCTGGTGGCCCTCTAGTGTTCTGCCTCCTGCTCTGGGCTCTGGAGTTTGGAAAGATCTAAAACTGGGGTTTTTTTAATTATTTTTTTTTAAACTCAGCCTGATGCCCCTGGCATTTCATTCAGCCTTCTAGAAAATGTCAGATAAATGAGTGCTATTCCTGGACCGGGAAGAAAGCAGTGTCGGATGCGGTGCTGAAGGTGCTGGGGAGCATGTCCGGGTCAGCGTTCATTGCAGCTTGGTTGAGGGTGGCTCAGAGCCAGCCTCCTGAAGGAGGTGAGGATAAAAAAGGAAGGATGGGTGAAGACACTTTAGTGTATGGCTAGAGTGCTAGCAATAAAGTTACCGATGTATGTGAATCTCATGAAGTTCAAGCAGGCCAAGTGCAAGGTCCTGAACCTGGGTGAGGACAATCCCCAGTACCAGCACAGATTGGCGGAAGAATGGATGGATGGATGGATGGATGGATGGATGGATGGATGGATGGATGAATAGATGGAGAACAGCCTTGCAGAGAAGGACTGGGGATACTGGTGGGTGACAAATGGGACACAAGCCGACAATGTGCACTTGCAGCCCAGAAAGCCAAGTGTCTCCTGGGCTCCACCCCCAGCAGTGTGGCCAGCAGGGCAAGGGAGGGGATGCTCCCCCTCTGCTCCTCTCTCCTCATACCCCCCTGGAGCACTGCCCCCAGCTCCAGGCTGCCCCATCCCTGGAGGGGTTCAAGGCCAGGTTGGAGGGGGCTTGGAGCAACCTGGTCGGATAGGAGGTGTCCCTGCCCAGGGCAGGGGGGTTGGAACATGATGATCTTTAAGGTCCCTTCCAACCCTAACCATTCTATGATCCTATGATTAAAGCATAGGACAAAAAGGAGTTTTTTCATTATCTCAGGCATCTCTGTTACAGGACCAATTAAGAAACCGGAGAATTGCAATTGCTCATTTGTGGTCACAAATTCAGCTTAGTTTGTGTTTCTCAGACCTAGAGGGAAGATTTGCGTTGCTGGTGTGTGAAATACCTTCATCAAAGCCTCGGGGAATGACCCCCTGGTGCAGACCTGATGCTGGTGTTCAGGTTCCAGCACTGGGGCCACCCGGGTGTCAGCACAATGGCTTGGAGGTTGGTATAAATGAGAAGCAAGTCTTCATGCAGATATCTCACACCGGAGAGCCTGAACTGGGTTTTGTCTCAGCAGATAAAGGGGAACCAAATCCAAGATGAAAAGTGGGAAGTTTGGTGCAGATAATCATGACTTGCTCCTTTATATCATGCGTACACAGAATAACTTTAAAGCACTATATTGTCTCCACATCCTTTTGTGTTTCTTACCACTTTTCTGTAACTCCTACTTTGGGAGTTTTATTTGCCATTGATTTACTTTCATCTCTGTTTTCCCATACTTGGTGGGGAGGAGGAGAATATTTTCCCACCTTCTCCCAGTGGTACACAAACTGGAGCTGGGTGTTTCGGGGAGCTGGAAATCCCAGCAAGCACCAGCTGAAGGATAGCCTGAATTTTTTGTGATGTGCAGATACCTCTCAGAGCCGTTAATAATGGAAAAAGGGAGAATAATGCAGAAATGACAGAAACATATAGGAAATGCTTTTTTTTGAGTGTTTGAGAAAACACATGATGTATCTTATAATGGTTAAATTCTTACGTTCCAACAGTAATTCAGGTTGTTTCTGAACAGTCAGTACCAAAAATAGACACTGCTGGATCCAGTCTATCTGAAGTTATCGATCAGGAAGTTTTCTAGGAGCTGAGTAAGATGGTGCCTCTGCCATTAGTGTTGATTTCCAATAAGTCTCCTGATGGGCAGCAGGAGCTCAGGAAGTAACACACGTCGATTTTTTAAAGAAAGAGAGAGGGAATGAGCTGGGTAATTATTGACTGATTAACCCAACCTTGCTTCTGGGCAAAATAATGGAGTATTTGAAGTGGAATTCAATCAAGAGAATTAAAGGAGGGTAAGACAATTAATGTAAAAATAGATCTGAGCACATTTAGTTGGTACCTCTGCCCACTGCATGCCTGCAGGGGGATGGGTGAGCTCTGACCCCTGTGAGCCCCGCACTGCCATTCCACCCCATACAACTCCCAGGCTTTGCCTGTGGCCCTGGGCAGGACGGCAGTGGGTCGCAAAGGGACAGGGCGCAGCTCGCAATGGTGTTTAGTGTCACCCTGGAGCAAATGTGGGAGGATGGAGGGGCTCAGAGGAGAGCCATGGGCAGGATGGGGCACTGGGAAGAACATGGGAGGAGACTGTGGAAAAGGAAGGAACGGTTTGCTCGTCAGCCGGCTAATTGCTTTCAGAGAAGTGGGTGCCCCAAACCCTTGCGGGTGATGCTGCAAAAGAGCAGGGGTTAGAGATCTCTGACATTTGCCACTGGTGGGAGCAGCCATCCAAATGTGTTCATTCGCATAAATGTTGCTGTCATAACTGGGTGCCTTTTGTGGAGGCAGCTCTGTCATGGGCCTGGACGAGTCCCCGGGGCCACGCAGCACCCACCAGGTCGGTCCTGTGCAACGCCACTGTGCTTTCATCAGGCCCCTTGCCACCTGTGAGACACATTTTAGTGGGACCTCTCTGCTGCACAAATAGAGCTACGCTCTTCAGCTTGCATTGTCACTCAGGGTACGTAATTATTGTTGAAAAAATAATTAAAAGATGTCCTAAACGCCACCTTCCTTTGAGCTACTGATCTTGCTGTTTCCTGTCAGCTCAGTGACTTCCTGCTTTCCAGTCAGTGTCTCTGGTGGAGCTGGAAGCCGGAGTACCTGCGTGGAATGTGAGGGGCTGGGGATGCTGGAGGCAAGCTGTGGGTCCTGCTAGGTTTGCTACGGAATGCAAACTGTCTCTTCCATGGCCATCATGGCCAGTGGCCCAAGGAGCGCTGCAGGCAAGACAGATGGCTCTTTGGAGCCCTGTTGTTGCATGAGTTGGATTTGAGTTCACATGCGCGTGTAGGTGGAGTTACAGCATTTGTATGGCTCCTCTTCATCACCAGCTGCAAACTGTTGTTTTAGTGTGAGTAACTGGAACAAAAAAGAAAGAAATACCAACAGTTTCCCCAAAAACCAAGAGAAACTGGAATGAGGCACTGTGCTGCACTGTCTGTCCCCTCTGCCTTTTGCAGAGCTTCGTCGTCAAACCAGAATACTTTGGTGGTGAGCTATCTTTGATCCCATCCTTTGGGCTGCTGGATTGTAAGTATCCAACAAGTACGACTGCAGGAGAAGCAGATGCACAGCACCGCTCTCCCTTCACCTTGAGATTTGCCTCTCGGGGGGGTTTCCAGCTCCCAGGCCAGCCTGGAGCAGCAGGAGCAGGCAGGGGAGGATGGCAGCAAAGTGAGAACACCCCAGGGGTAGCTCAGCTATCAGCCAGCTCAGCGACAGACTGGGAAAGGGCTTTGCCTGCTGGGCCTCTGGGCGCAGGGCTGCCCGTGGCCACTCTCTTGTTTTAAGCCCAGATGTTGGTGCAAAACTCCCAGTTGCCAGACAGCACACTTGGATCCACGCTTCTCAGTGACTGCAGCTCCGTGCCTTTGACTGGCTCCTGCGAGGAGCATGCTGAGCTTCCAGGATGTGTGAAACAGGACCCATCACTGCTAATATAAAAGGGTATTTTATAAGCACTGTCCCACTGGTTACCAATAACCAGCTTTTAATTAACTAGTAATATGTAATGGAAGCATCAGTTAAACATCTCACTTTTGTTTTTTTAGTGCCTTAAGTCACTAAATACTTTAAGTGACTTATAGTGACAAAGGCTACAATTTTAATCTGCTGAGGACCACCATCACACAGCACAGACGAGGTGTTTTGGGGAGCGCCTTTAGTCCCAGGGGATCTGCAAGAGCTTATCAGACCCTTTTGTGCATCATCTCTATTCTGCTCCTGTATAGAAGCCTCCTGGCATTTTGCACTGACATTGAACCCTGGCAGCATCTCTTCCTGCTGCATCTTGAGCAGGATCTGTCCCCCCTGGCATGCTGGAAGTTAAAAACCACGGGGCAGTTGGACCCTCACAATGGTAATGAATGTGCCCTCGCTCCTGGCAAAGGCAGATGGGTGGCATCGCCGTGTCCTATTTCTGCAGCTCAGCAAGCGGCTGGAGCTCCTTGTGTTGCTTCTGTGTGGAAGGGGCAATCCCAGCTCTGCTCAGGGTTCAGCTCTCTCCTGCCCACCCCTTATGTGTGTTCCCTCATTCTGTCATACCTGCTGCAATTGGTAGTATTGATCAGAGTTGGAAAAAATTCTAGAAAATTAAGAAGGGGTTGAGTCAGCATCTTGCAAACCGAGTGTTTAATTTTTTTCTTCTTGTTTTACGTAGCTTGAATACAAAAATTGCAATGTCAGACTCTGAAGTCTGTTTCCAAGAAGGAACATCAGCCTTTGGGAACTGAAGAACTACACAGAGGTCAATGATTCCCCAAATCTTTTCTGGCAAATGAAACTTCAGCTGGAATGTCCTTCTCTGCAAAGCTGCTCTCCATGCATCCATCCATGCATGCATGCATCCATCCATCCATCCATCCATCCATCCATCCATCCCTCTCTCCCTCCCTCTCTCCCTCCATCCATCTCTCCCCCAGTCTGTGCTGGTACTGGGGGTTGCTTGACCTGGTGTAACAGGTTCTTTTAGAGAGATTCCAATGTACAACTGAGAGCTCACGTGAAGAAAGATAGTTAACTCAGCTTTATTATAAAGTTTTACTAAGTGGTTACCAAAGCTCCCCAGTATTACTTAGGAGAGCCTTACTGACCCAGAGATCATAGCAGTACCACCAGGCAGCAGGATAGCAAGGAGCCACATTGCTCCAGCCAAGGGAGGCAGGCACAGCAGCTTCAGGGTGTCTCCTGTAACTTCAAAGTACACTCAGGTCTCTCTCCCCCTCCGCCTGAGGCAGCCCACTTTAGGTCCTGCACTGGGGTGAGTGGAAAGGTACTGGATAGGGTCATGGCGTGTGTGGCCAGCACATGCAGTGTGCCTCACCAGCCTCGTGATCCAGCTGCTAACAGTGGCTTCTTGATACATGACCACCCTGTTGCACCTTGTTTTTGTTTCCCTCTTTGAAGGTCAGATTCTCATCTCATGGTAGCACACATAGTTGAGCAACAACAGTACTGAGCTCCCTTTTTTCCCTCAGCGTGAATACTGGGCTAGGTTTAACTCATAGTTTTCCATCATGTCTCTCATGGGCCATCCTCTATTATCGCTTACACACCTGGGTGCAGGACCTTTTACTTGGACTGGCTGAACTTCATGAGGTTCACATGAACACACTCCTCCAGCCTGTCCAGGTCCTTCTGGATGCCACCCCTTCCCTCCAGCGTATTGACTGCCTCACTCAGCTCAGTGTCACCTGCAAACTTGCTGAAGGTGCACTTGACCCCACTGCCTGTGTCGTTGATGGAGATATGAAATAGTGTTGGTCCCAGCACAGACCATTGAGGGACACCACTCATTACAGGTTTCTACTTGGACATTGAGCTACTGAATGCAATAATTTGGATGTGGACATTCAACCAATTCCTTTTCCATCTATAGTCCATCCTCTAAACCCATATCTTTCCAAATAAGAGGCAAGAAAATTGTGACCGGGTCAAAGGCCTTGCAGAAGTCCAGNCCCCACTGCCTGTGTCGTTGATGGAGATATGAAATAGTGTTGGTCCCAGCACAGACCATTGAGGGACACCACTCATTACAGGTTTCTACTTGGACATTGAGCTACTGAATGCAATAATTTGGATGTGGACATTCAACCAATTCCTTTTCCATCTATAGTCCATCCTCTAAACCCATATCTTTCCAAATAAGAGGCAAGAAAATTGTGACCGGGTCAAAGGCCTTGCAGAAGTCCAGATAGATGACATCTGTAGCTCTTCCTTTGTTCACTGATGCAGTCCCTCCATCGTAGAAGACCACAGGCTTAGTCAGGCACAATTTACCCTTGGTGAAGCCATGTTGGCTGTCTCTCATCACGTTCCTGTCACCCATATGATTCAAGTTGTGTTCCAGGAGGATCTGCACCATGAACTTACCAGGTCAGTAGTTACTGGCCTGGGGCTGGAACAGCCTTTCTAGCCAATCTCTTCCCTGGTGTTTTTTAAAACAGGATTCATTTTTATTACTTTAGCTCCATGAAACACTATGTAAAATGTTTCAACCACCTCTGTAGATCCCTAGGAAGGACCCTTTATGGTGTGCTCCCAGAGACCGGGTAGCTTGTGGGGCTGCTGGGCCTGTGCTTCCTCTTTGCATTCGCCTTTAAAAATACCCTACATTTCCTAAATATAAGTGCCAAGATAAAAAGGCTTATCAATGGTAACCTGCAAGAACAGTTTTAAGGCAAAAAAGGTCTGTTTTTTGAAATTTCACTAGAAGATTGTAATCAGGATCTTCTTTTTGATTGAAAAAGCTAAGTCTTTGCCAAAAAGATTGTTTTTCCCAGCTTTGTCAGTTATGAGATAGTTTGAAATTGTACTTCTGTTGATTACGTTGGTTGGTTATTGTTTGTAAAGAATTGCAGGTCACAAACAGGTGAAGGTTTATGAATCAGACTAACAAGTGAGTTAAGGAGACTTGGACGGCTGAGAAGCCGTATCGTATGTTTGAGCGTGCGGAGGTGTGCAGCGGGGGGATGTCCACTAACTGTGAAGGGTGAAGGTCTGGTACCTGCTGCTGCTGCTGCTCTCCTCGCTGCTGGGCAGTTTGGAGGCTGTTTGCCTTCTCCTTTACTGGTGATGGTGAATGGCAATGCTGAATCCCCGAGGAGCAATCTGTGTGACAGCTCTGGGCACGGTCTCGACCCCGGGCCAAAGCCTCTTCTCTCCTCCCAGCAGGGACTGGGGACACAGCCCCACAGTGCGAGTGGCCACGGGGGCATCCCTGCTCCTCTGCTGTGCACAGAGCCAGCAGGAGCAGAGCAGATGTCCCGGGTCAGCCATGGGGTGTGAGTGGCCCAGCCTGTACTCTTAAATATCACATCTTGCCCCTTAGAGCTGCTCTGCTCACCAGGGTGACTCTGGCTGTAGTGGTAGTGATGTTGTGGTACTTCAGCTTCCTGTTGCTGAATGTTGCTCGCCTTGAACGGTTAAATAGATTTGAGTGAGTCAGTTAAACAGACGGCGGGGATATGAAAATAATTGTCTGGGAAGCCTATGCCTGCCAGGTCGCCAAGTAATCCTCACACGTCCTGTGACTCAAAGTCAACCAGAAGGAATGTTTTCTCCCTGCTGCTCAGTCTGAAATCTTTTGAGGGAAGGCAGCGTATCTCCCCATCCCGTGTCCCCTCCATCCATCTGCATGGTCCTGTCACCTTCCTGAGTGGCCAGCACAAGGGGATGCTGACCCATGCTCGCCACGTGCCCTATGTGTCCTCAGTAATAGCGCCACTGTAGCATTAAATTGTCCCATGGGATCAAAAGTGGATACAGGTGGGAAAGGAAATTGGAGGTCCCTGGTCCAGTACTCTCCAGCAGGTCCATTAGATCAGGTTGCTCAGTCCCTCAACCAGCCATATGCTGAATAGCCTTAAGGATGGGCATCCCACCACCTCTCTGGGTTCACTGTTTCATCGCCTTCATGATGACAATTTTTTTCCTGATATTTAATTTGAATTATGTTCGTCCCAGCTTGTCCATCACTGCTTGTCCTGTCCCTGTGCACCTCCAAGCTTCAGCAAGAAGCTGAAGGTCACCTCCAAGGACCAGCAAGAAGTCCTGCTCCATGTTGCTACAGTCTTCTGCTGGGTAGCCGTAGGCAGCACTAGGAACCCCCTTTGCTTTCCACTTCCCAAGTGAACAAGCCCAGCTCTTGGCCTGTCCCCATGTTTGTGGCAGCCTGTTGTCCCCCACCACTCCTGGGTTTTTGTCTGCTTCCCTGTCAGCTGGCCCAGCCTGCTCGGCTGCAGGGGGTTACTCAGCCCAGTCTGGTTTGTTTCCTTATTCAATACAAGGTCTTTCAAGAATGGAGAAAAAAAGCAATAGTCACTTCAACAAGAATTCAAACTGAAAATGTCCTCTTCCTTTCCCTGCATTTGTGCTTATTCCCTGGCAAATCCATAATTGTACAATTCACTTCTCCAGGTGAGATCACTGTTTGCTTGCTCAGAAATATCGGGAACCTGGGGTAAGGGTATTTGCAGACGTTCATTTTCTCCTTTTCCCAATAGTGCCGAAGCTCTTACCTCTGAGTCAGAAATGTGTACAACTGTCAATAGGATGTGACCTTCCCCCAGCACATTCCCATCATCATGATTTTCTAATTATGCCTGTGACTGCCAGCTGGGAGTGTACAGCATCAGAGCTACCACAGCCATTGAAATGACTCAGTTAATGTGCCTAGAGTCTATTCAACGAAGTTTTATTTAATTAAGTAAGTCTTGATCTCATCAAAATCAAGAGGGAGCATTAGGGTGGCAGTGCTGCATTTCTGATAAATCATATTTGAATGGCAGGTGGTTTGTACTTTCTTTAGTATCTGGATCTTGAAATCTTGCAACGTGCTGGCGTCACTGCTGAGTGTCAGGGTTGGCCAGTTCCATGGTCGGGGCATGGTTGTGTCCCTGGCAAGTCATCTGGGCTGCCACAAGCCCATGGGTGAGCACAGGACCTTTTGTACCACCCATCTTTTCTTGCAGATGGACAGCATGAAGGGCTGTGCAGGCCGAGTGCAGTTGGGTACCTATGGCTGGTGGGTACCTGCATACTGGGCATGGGTGCTGTGCTCCCGGCTCCAGCCCCTGCAGCAGAGTGTGGGGAGTCCGGCAGCACAGGGTGGCAAGGGGGACACCTGCACATCTCATCTCCTTCAAAGACACTGGGTTCTGGGAGAGGAACCTGGCTGAGATCACACGCTCACAGACTGGTTTGGATTGGAAGGGATCTCCATCTGCCCTGGGCAGGGACACCTCCCATTAGAGCAGGTTCCTCAAAGCCCCGTCCAGCCTAGTCTTGAGGCCCTCCAGGGAAGGGGCTGAGAGTCCCCTCTGGTGAGATGCTGAGAGTCACTGATGCTGTGCAGGGCTCTTTTCCTGGTGGGAGCTGTGTACAGGTCATGCAGGAGTGCCTGGGATGTCCGTGGGAACAGGGAGGAGGAACGGACCTGCTTGCAGTTGTTTTTATTTGCAAGTCCTGTGCCTCTACCTGTTGAATTACAAGAACTGCTTTACATCCTCCCACCATTGCTGAGCTGCTCCAAGTCATTCCTGAGACAGGCTCTGGAACTGGGGGGGGGGTTGGCCCCCTCCACCCTTACTTTTCTGGCAAAAGCAGCAAATTCAGGCTGGGGAGTGAACACACACTCTGGGTGTTAGTCAGGAGGTACCAGTGGAAGATGTGACCTTCCATAAGGCCCTGGCCAGCATGGCAGGAACCTGGGGAGATCAGCCCTTGGTGAGCATAAGATTTTTGGTGTCTGGCAGTGGTTTTCTCTCTACTCCAGGAACCAACACTGTGGGGTGTGTATCCCATTCCTTCCACTTTCTGCAGAGATCTGGATGTGAGGCAGGTTAGGGCTGTGGGGGCAAGAGGTCCTGCAGAATGGCTCCTCAGCTCCCAGCTTCCCAACCAGCAGCAGCATCATTTCCAAGCTCGGGACTGTGGGGAGAGTCCAAGGGGGTGTGTGGGGTGGAAGTGCTCCCAGTCCAGAGGTAGGAGTGGTTGCAGGGTTGCAGCTGTGGTCTCCACATGCTATTGCAGATTTTTGCAATGTCACAACACCTGTGTTTGCTCTTTCCTTTCTCTTCAGAAACGAAGGAGGAGCTGGAAGAGCTGATGTCTGACATAAAGAAGACGGCGAACAAAGTGCGCTCCAAGCTAAAGAGTGAGTATTTGCCTGGGATGCTGCTGTGGGGCTCTGTCCACTGTGCTCCTGCCCTGCAGCTCAGGGCAGCAGGTGCCATGGCTCCCGTGCCAGGCTGGGGATGCAGCACCAGGGGACATTGCTGCCCTGGGTCCTGTGCTGTGCCCCAATTACTCAGTGTTTCCCACTCACCCCCTGTGACCAAAAATGCTGTGGGGTCCTGGCTGTCATCCCAACCCTGTGACATCACTAGCTGGTGTTTGATTTGGGTCAAGACAGCTTTGGGGTGGTTTGCTTTAGGTAGGAAGGGCCAGGTTAAGTAGCCCAGCCCCATGTGACCTGCTTTCTCGATGAGGGGAAGGCTGTGCATGTTGTCTACCTGGACTTTGGTAAGGCCTTCGACACTGTCCCCCACAGCATTCTCCTGGAGAAAGTGGAAAATCATGGCGTAGACAAGTGTACCCTCCGCTGGATTAAAAACTGGCTGGATGGCCGTGCCCAGCGAGTTGTGATTAATGGAGCAAAATCTGGTTGGCAGCCAGTCACCAGTGGTGTCCCCTCAGGGCTCAGTTCTGGGGCCGGTCTTGTTCAATATCTTTATCGATGATCTGGACAGGGGGATTGAATGCACCCTCAGTAAGTTTGCAGATGACACCAAACTAGGTGGGAGCGTTGATCTGCTTGAGGGTCGGAAGGCTTTACAGAGGGATCTGGACAGGTTGGATCAATGGGCCAAGGCCAATGGGATGAGGTTTAATAAGGCCAAGTGCCGGGTCCTGCATTTTGGTCACAACAACCCCGGGCAGTGCTACAGGCTTGGGGCAGAGTGGCTGGAAAGCTGCCTGGCAGAAAAGGACCTGTGAGTGTTAGTGGACAGCCGGCTAAACATGAGCCAGCAGTGTGCCCAGGTGGCCAAGAAGGCCAACAGCATCCTGGCTTGTATCAGGAACAGTGTGGCCAGCAGGAGTAGGGAAGTCATCGTGCCTCTGTACTCGGCACTGGTCGCAGAACTGGGGAAAGGGACAGACAGAAGTGGCATCTGCAATTGCTTTCCAGGGATCACCTGGGCATGGGCATTACCTTCCCCTCTCCTAGCATCCTCTAGCTGCTTTTATTTGCCCTTCATGTCTTTACCCCCTTGTATCCCATTCCCAATGGAGGTGAGGGAGCAGGGCCATGAGGACCTGTTGGGCTGCAAGCAAGTCCCATGCCACCAGCACTGGCAGTTTTTGGTCTCTCCTGGTGAGCCCTGGCTCTGAGCAAAGCTACGCCATGGCCAAAGGTTGCGTAGCCAGGGCTGAGTGGTTGAAGAGGTGCTGCTGTGGGCTTTGCAAGCCTCCAAGAAGAGGTGAGCCAGGGTGGCACAGGCAGTCTAGGCAGGTGCAGCACTGAGGGGTCCCATTTGGAGACCCATGGTGCCTCTTCCCTGTGTGGCTCCAGCTGGGCTGTGTGGTGCTTCCAGCTCTCCAGTAGTGTGCTAGTAAGAGGCATGCTGCCTCATGGCTCCTACTTCTGGCTGTCTGCATCCTGCTGCCACCAGACTAGTCTTGTCTTCCTTTGCTTTTCCATTGCCAGTATAGGCTGCACTGCTGGTGGCTCTGCCCAAGGCAGCAGTGCCTACTGCCTGTCCCAGTTATGATGGCAGGATGGGCAGGAGGTACCACTGCCTTGTACATAGGCTCTGTGGGGCAGGTAGTGGGGAAGAAAGGGTCCGTTTGGCTTGGGAAGGTTATCCTGTCTCATCAGCACACCCCACTGTCTTGACGTGCCTCCGTCTTAGGCAGTGCAGAGACAGAGCAAAGCCAATGTGACTGTTGGCTTCCACCATTGGAAGAGTCATTCGATCTCTTTGACAAGTGGGGAGTAAGAACAACATGACTATGAGGCCACTGTTGGCTGAGCTGTTCTAGAGCACTCAGACCAGCCCAAAAGCCCAAGATTGGACCTCAGAGACTCAGGGGATCAGTGAGAGAAGCAGCATCTTGAGGCAGGAGGCAGATCACCCCAGCACAGCTCAGATCAGCCTGCAGAGGTCTTAGCCCTCAGCGTGGGATTTGGTTGAGCTTGTTGCAAGAGACTTGGCCATATCTGAAGGGTGAGAGAGGAGTTCATGCTTCCCCCATGGTAGTAGTGTTTTCCCTAATCCCAGGGTTTCCTGGGAGCTCCACAGTCATGGAGGACTTAGATATGGCTGAAGCCATTGGTTGGATTTGTCACTAGTGGCATGACCGTGTCCTGTGTGTGCCAGAAGGCTTGTAGCTTCATTGCCCACTTGCTGCCCTCTGTCCTCCTGATATGTGATCTCAGCTATACCCAAAGGAGAGTTAGGAGCCAGGTAACCTGTTTCAAAGACCATGGACCCTTCTCACAGACAAAGCCTCCGGCCATACTGGGTCCCTGGTGTCCAGGTGGGGACAGGGTGTACCTGTGCAAACAAAAATTCTTTTCCATATGTGCTTTGTTCTGTGTTTTTTAAGGGCCTCTGGGAGCCTAAAGATTTGCAGGACAGGCTCCAGTTACTGTTTTCTTCTTCAAGAAGACACTCACCAGTATTGTATTTACCTGGAGCAGCATATTATTAGTCCTTGTGCTTTAACCCAAATCGCTTCATGGCCAGTAAGATCAGTGAAAGAAAACAGATCAAAAACACCATCTGCTGACAATGGATTGACTCTTTAGGACAGACATTGCTTATGCAGTGGCTAATTCTAATTACCAGCTTCTTGGGAAAATGTGATTTTATTAATTATCATAAATGCATAATGTTTGCCAATACTGTTCCTTGGGAACAGGGAGCAATTTATGACAAGTGTGGGGGAAGACCAATTGCTGATGAAATATGCTGGGCAGGCAGCGGGCAGTGCGGCCACAGACAGGGAGTGCACAGGAGAAGATGCGTGGCCAGCTGGCTGTGTGGGGTCAGCTCTGGATACAGACACTTGTTCCAGGAGAGATTAGGAGGGAGTGCAGAATTTGTGCTGATGTTCTCCAGCACTTCCCTGGAGCATGCTGTGCTGTTGGACACCCTCTGCAATCACCATGAAAGGTTCCCCAGGCCCACAGTCTTCGTTACAGCACTGCTGCTCTCTGCAGGGTGGTACTGTGGGACCACCCATGCTAACCAGCACACAGCAGAAACACAGGTGAACAACGTGACAGTGGTGTTCTGAGCTCTGCCCTGCCACACTGGATTGTAATTGGGAACCACTGGGCCGCTCCAGGGAATGGGGAACCCTTGCTGCAGGACGAATCTGCCCCATGCTGAGCTCGTGGGACCTGCTTCAGCATGGAAAGTGCTGGGGACAGCCAGGCTTGGAGAGCTGTGGGACATCTGCATTGGGAATGGTGTCATCATCCAAACTCAAGGGTTGTAACCAGCTCACACCTGGTGGTCTACATGGAAACATGTATCTCTGCACACTTGGGCCAACCTGCTGATGGGAGATTTCTTCCAGGATTTTTAAGTCCCTGAATTTAATTCAAAAATTAACATTTCCTGAGCTGGCCATGAGGAGCAGATTTGCCCTGCTTTGCTCAGTGCCAGACCTCCTGCCCTGCAACTCCATGACCTCTCCATCCCCGAACTATGGTGGGATGCTGAGCAGGGCAGTGGTCCTCCCTGTTCTGATTTATGGTCTTTGAGCAAGTGAGGAATTCATCTCACTTAGTTGTTCTGCGCAGCATAATTAAAAGGGCTAATCTCTGCTTTGCTGCAGAGGACTGTTCCACTCTTCCCAGCCTGGGGGGTCCTCCCTGTGCAAGGCCAGGCAGCTGGCAGATCTACTATTTTTAGGGTCCCTGGAGCTTTGGTATTTTGCAGAGACATTTTAGCTCTGTGTTTCCTCCTCCTTCTGTGCACGGGGAGAACAGCACTGTATTTTATTTGAATACCAGCAAGTGCAGAGGTCAGACCCGAGCATTACATCAATTTTGTATCAAACCCCTCGCTTGCCAGCCTCAGAGTGACGGGTGCTGCCCTTGACAGCACCAAGTCTCAGCTGATGGCCAGGCACTGAGTGCTTTGCAGCAATGAAATGTGGTGTTGCTGCCAGTCCAGGCTCAGTTGTGGGCTAAAGTCTGGAGCTGGGGACTGCTCAGTGCCAGATGCGCCCCAATTCACAGGCTTCAGTCTTTTACAATCCTTTTGCCAGATATCCCTTTTTTTTCTCTAAATAGCACAAAATAATCTGTGTCCTTCTACCCCAACCAGGTATTGAGCAGAGTATTGAACAAGAGGAAGGATTGAACAGGTCATCTGCTGACCTGCGGATACGGAAAACTCAGGTGAGTCTCTGCCCTGTGGCACTGGGAAGGGGAGGCAGTTGAGAGATGCCAGGAGGTGATGGAAGAGGAGAGCTGTGCTTGGCTTTAGAACAATCAAGTTCTGGTGTACAAGTATTGGACAAAGTAATGCAGCGTGTTCCCAAATGGATCAGCAAAAACCCAGCCTGAAAGACCCGTGACTTAAGTATGTGCAGTGGGAGCTGTGGAGGGGAAGGCAGCGAGCACCGGCTTTGTCCTTGTGTGCAAGTCTGGGCATCTGTGTGGACAAACAGGCAGGTGGGTTTCTTCACATCCATGTTAAGCATCTCGCTAAATGTGACTTTGTCTGGAGCAAAAATACCCTCTGAAGAGCTAGCTATGGGGAGAATGTTTGCTTGCATTGTGTTCTGTGTTTCTGCAGTGGCTGGAAACGTGCTTGAAGATCTCATAGGTGAGACCAAGGCTTACTGATGCAGCTGGGTAACTCACCTAAAATTTCATTTAATCTAAGAAGATGGATGGTCTTTCAGAGAGTACTGTGCAGGCCTGCAGCCTGCTGAAAATGTTCTTCTCTGCTGGGACTGTGGTTGCCCCTCCACCAGTCATGGATGTGGCTTCACAGCTCAGGAAACAGACTTTTGAAGGGCTGACTACTCTTCCTCATAGACCCATTAAATCACCACTAACTAGCACCTTCTTTTGATAGGCTCTTATCAGGGGGTAGAGGTAGAGATGAGGTGTACCTCTCTCTCCTCTGCCTGCGTGGTCCTGAGGCTGTGTTAGGCTCAGTTGTGATGAACAGTCATGCTGCTCGTACTTCGGTCTGCAGCCAAGACAGGGTGGAGCATGTTAGCTCTATAAGAGATAGGGGTTGAGGGACACAGGGTTTGTCCTTGAGTCCAACAGCATGTGCTAGAAACTGGCAGTCATGGACCCTGCTTTGAGCCAGAGATTGGGCTGCATGACCTCCTGAAGTTCCTTCAAGCCTGAATTACACTGTAGGATAATTCTGTAGGATAATTAATTCTGAGTAACTTCCCTCCCAACCATCCAAAGTCAAGGAACAGCTTAGATATATTTGATGAAGAAAGTGTTGGAGTGTCTTGCAGAGAGGCTTTTCCCTCTCAGAAGCAGCTGATTGCAATGGGAAGGTCTGATTGCTGCAGGTGTCCCTGCTGGGCACTGCTCAGATCCTGGCCTGAGGCAGCTGGAAAATAAGGACAGGTCATAAACATCTCTCTGATGTCTGTGGTGGGTGCTAGTGGGAAGACTTTGAGCACATCAACAGAGAGAGCACCATCAATGGGGCCATGGCAAGGCCAACAGTGTGGCAGAAAGGGCCACAAGAAAATTTGCTTGCGAAAACAGTGGGCAGGCATGACCCTGGAGGGCAGTGCAGAGCACCTGGGTAGTGCCAGGGGAAAGGATGTTGAGGGGAAGCTGGGGACAGGGGGAGCTCACTGGTCTCAGGTTAACTCAGAAGTGCTTGACTGTTGATGACTTGAGGTCTCATAAGACAAGGTTCCCCATGGTCTCCAGCTGCTTTTGAAACCAGGGCTTGAATTCTTTAAATAACATGTACTTTGTGAAAACAGGACATGCTTTTACTGATTTTCTGAAGTCAGAGCTCTGCAATTGTCTTGGACATCACAGGATTGCAGAGCATGTGGGGATGGAGGCAGGATAGACCAAGGCTGCAGCTCTAGTGGCCTCTGTTGGATCAGCCAGTGGTGTAAGTGTATCTGGATCAGGCATAGGCACGGTGCCACCTTGACCCCAGCACGTGTGCAGGACTTTGTGCTTGCACCACATGTGGGAGTGTAGGTGGCACCTGACACTGCACCCACAGACAGGTCAGTAACTCCGGGCTTTAGAGGAAAGTGGATCCAAAGGAGTTAATTTGTGCTGGGTTGGCACCTTGTGTTGTGTGACTGTGGTGCTTTTTATCAAGTCCACCCATTGTCAGCTGTGTCCTGAGCAATAAAGCTGAACTAGTTTAGCTTGATGAAATGTCACTAGACAGAGAAGATTATTCATCTCCAGGAAAAAGTGTAGAAAGCAAATGAGTGGTATAGCTTGGCCATACTGCTGAGTAAGAGGCTGAAAATGTGGGTTACTTCTTGTGGGGAAGTGATTGTGAAAGACCATGATGTTTTACAGCTTTGGATCCTCCTTCTTGTTGTCACAACTTCTTACAATCAGCCCCGTCTGGGCTGAAGCTTTGTCTTCTGCCCCACTGTGCAGGGTTGCTGCGTAGTTTTTACTCTGGGTTGACCAACCTTCTAGTGATCCCTCATTGAGAGAGCATCTGATGAAATGCAGTCATTGCTGCAGCAGTGGAATCTGCCTTTGCATCAGGAGCTACAGTGCCTTGTCCTTGCTGGTTTTACTGGAGAATGTGAGTGAAAACAAGGTGTCTTGAAGCAGTGAAGCAAGGACTTGTTCTGCCCTGAAGATTGTATTTTAGCAAGCCATTAAACTGATAAAGGCAACGGGAGCTGCCAGCATTTGCTTTTTAACACCCAAGGGGGTGGATCCAGGCATGGATCTGCTGCTCTTGCATGGGGTTTTTGCACAAATAAAGCTCAGTAAAAATTCTGCTTTCTCTAAGCGCTCCACAGTGAAGATAGAGTAGTTTTGGCATTTATACTTTATCTCCTTTTCAGTATGGGAAGCCACTCATGTAGTCAGCTCTCCCATGCCGCAGTCGGTGCCAAATCAATACAGCGGTGACATTAACTGATCACCTCTGCAGAGGCAGCTTCCACCACAGAGCCTGGCATCCTCCCGGCCCTGCATAAGCAAGAGAAGAGCTTGAGAGTTGTCTCTAGAGCAAGTGGGAAGGAGAATTGCTGGGGCATAACAAAACCAACGCAAAGGGTGGTGCAACAGCACACAGCAAAGCAGGAGAACAGCAAGTCCCTGTGGGCGCCAGCTCTCCTGTCCCTCCCAGAGGGATCCTGGCTTGGGCAGAGCTCTGCTCTAGCTGGGCAGTGTCAGGGGAAGTCAGCAGATCTCTTCCCAGAAAAAAACCCTCTACCTTTACCACTGCGGAGACACTGCGGTGTGCTGACAGCAGTGCTGTGAAACCCCCACCAGGCCTTCTGCTGTGCTGTGCTCTGCACAGTGCCCTTCAGGAGCTGTCTGTCATCTCAAGTGCAGGTGCCAAGTGGCAGTGGCAGGGAGGGGACAGTTGAAGGTGGCTGTCCCTGGTGTCGGCTGTGATGTGCCCATGTTTCCCAGGCAAAGACGTTACTTCTGCAGTGTCCAAGGAAACTAGAGGTGGCCACATGTTGTTGTTGTGTAGCCCAGGGCCATGAATTTTTGCAGGGTTTAGATTTGCTCCATGCTGAAACTCTGGTTCGGACATCATCCAGGCATATGGGAGAGTGGGAAGCAGGGCTCTGCTCCACCATAGAGTCATGGAATGGTTTGGATTGGAAGCGACCTTCAAAGATCATCCAGTCCAAACCCCCTGCCTAATCTCCCACCAGACCAGGTTGCTCAAAGCCCAGTCCAATCTGGCATTGAACCCCCCTGGCATTGGGGAATCCACAGCTTCTCTGGGCAACCTGGACCAGTGTCTCACCACCCTCACAGTAAAACATTTCATCCCTGTGTACAACCTAACCCCACCCTTGTTCAGTTTAAAACCACTGCCCCTTGTCCTGTCACTGCTGGCCCTGGTCAAAAGTCTCCATCTTTCTTATAAGACATCTTTATACATCTGCAGTAAAGTCTCCCCAGAGCCATCACTTCTCCAGGCTGCACGACCCCAACTTTCTCAGCCATGGTCCACTCAGTCAAGGAAGTGGCAGATTTTGTTGTAGTTTGTCCATTTCCTAGCATTTCTCTAGGGTCTACAAGTAACCAGGGGAGAGGAGCTCCTCTGAGCTGCAGGTTGTGACCCCCTGCATTGGGAGGCTGAGATGGGCAATGTGGCACACTGCTCTGCTTTGGCGTCTGACCTGTCTGGTCTCCGACTCTGGGCTCCTGCAGCTCTGCGTCCTCCCAGGGGTGCCGGCTCCATCCTTGGACCCTGTGTCCAGCAGTGCATGTGCTCAGCGTGCACGCTCATGTGTACGGGACAGGAGGGGACAGAGCAGTGTTGTCCCCGGGTTGTATTGCTGGCTTTGCTTGTCACCATGCACTGCAGGTAAAAGGAGCTGACAGCTCTGGCAGTGCTGGCAAGCAGTGCTGATGCGGGGTGTGTGTGTGACGGGTGAGCTGTACCAATGTGATTGTTGTAGCTGTCACCCAAGGAAGTGTGGGGTGAACTTGAGTTAAGGCAGTTTTCTGGTAGGAACATACCATTAGTGTGAAAAAGTCCCTGGCCCTTGTTTGTGTTGGTTTTGCCCCGATACTCAGTGCACTGCTGATGTGATTTTGAATTTTTGGTGACATGGGACAGAACCTCAGCATGGGCACCACATTGCAATGGAGCTACCCTATGGCATTGGCTGTGTTTGTAGCATGGATGTCCCCCTTGGACTCCCAGCCATCCATGGACAAGCAACAGTCGAACTAGAAATCTGGCACCCAGGTTTGTTCCTTCTCATGGGATCACAACACATTGGTCAGAAGGAATCTCAGGAGATCCCAGACCCTGCCACAGAACAGTGCCAGCTGCATCAGGTTGCTGATGGCCTTGTCCAGATGCATTCTCAGTATCTAGAAGGATGGAGATGCCATGAGCATAGGGTCATGGGTTATCTGGGCCCCAATCCAGTGTTTGACTGTCCTTGTGATGATTTTTTTTCCCCTTAATATTTAAATGGAACTCCCTGTGTCTCAGCTTGTTCTGTAGCCTCTTGTCCTGCCCGTGCACCACCAAGAAGAGGAGCTTCTCTCTCTTCTTCCACTGGGTTGTTGTAGGCAGCAAAAAAAAAAACCTCTGAGCTTTGTCACCTTCAGTTGGTCAAACCCTGCCTGTCCTTTCTTGTCCTGCTCTCCAGCCTGGACTACCTTGGAGGTCTCAGCTGTCTTCACTCCCATGTGATGTGATTTGGGGAACCCCAAGCAGAACACAGCACTTCAGTTGTGGTTTCACAAGCGCTAGGTGGAAGTGCAACAATCCCTGTTCTCGCCCTGCTGGCTGTCCTTCTGCTCACCCAACCCACAGTGAGTTTCACCTTCACTACTGACTCCTGGGCAGCCTGATTTCCATGAGGACTCTGTGAGCTATAGAATCATAGAATCATTCAGGTTGGAAGAGACCCGTGGGATCATCGAGTCCAACCATCAGCCGCACTCTACAAATTCCTCCCCTACACCATATCTCCCAACACCACATCTAAACAACTCTTAAACACATTCAGGGATGGGGACGCAACCCCCTCCCTGGGCAGCCCATTCCAGGGTCTGACCACTCTTTCTAGGAAAAATTCTTTCCTAATGTCCAGCCTAAACCTACCCTGTTGCAGCTTGAAGCCATTCCCTCTTGTTCTATCGCTAATTACCTGTGAGAAGAGACCAGCACCAACCTCTCTACAATGTCCTTTCAGGTTGTTGTAGAGAGCAATGAGGTCTCCCCTCAGCCTCCTCTTCCTCAGATTAAACAGTCCCAGCTCCTTCAATCGCTCTTCATAAGATTTATTCTTCAGGCCCCTCACCAGCTCCATTGCCCTCCTCTGCACTCGCTCCAGCACCTCGACATCTCTCTTGTGTTGAGGTGCCCAGAACTGAACACAATACTCAAGGTGTGGCCTCCCCAGTGCTGAGCACAGGGGGACAATCACCTCCCTAATTCTGCTGGTCACACCAGTTCTGATACAAGCCAGGATGCCACTGGCCTTCTTGCCCACCTGGGCACACTGCTGGCTCATGTTCAACCGCTTGTCAATTAGAACCCCCAGGTCCTTTCCTGCCAGGCAGCTCCAGCCACACTTCCCCAGGCCTGTAGCGATGCATGGGGTTGTTGTGGCCCAAAGCTTTCTGGCCACTTGACTCCCAGCTTGTCCTGCAACGTGCATCCTGTCCCGAACATAGCATGCTTCATTTGCCTTTGAGTTTTATGGGGTTACTGTCAGCCGCTTTCTCCAGACTGTTGAGGTCCCTCTGAATAGCAGGCCTCTCTTCTATTGCTCTCCTCAGTTTGGAAAACCTGCTGAAAGTGCACTCTACTCTGGCATCCCAAGTTATTGGTGAAGATGTTTAATGGTTTTTTCAGTCCCAGCATCGCTCACCGAGGGGTTACCATTAAGAACTGACCACCAGTTGGGCTTTGTATTGGTGATCATAACCTTTAAGTCCAGAAAATACTCCACCAACCTTATCCAAAATGGCTATAAGGATATTGTGGGAGTGTGTGTCAAAGGCTTCACATTCAGGGTGTGCATCGTTCCCTGCTCTCCTCTTATCTGCACAGATGGTCATCTGATCAGAGAAGGCTATCAAGATGGCACAGCACAATTTTCACTTGGTAAATCCACACTGGCTGTTTCTAATTGCTTTCTTGCCCTTCTGGGAAGATTTATTCAATGACCTTCCCAGTGACTGAGGAGAGGCTGAGGATTCCCCAGATCCTCCTCTCAGAAGGTGTGTGATGTTTTCCTGTTTTTGCCAGTCCACTGGAACCACCCATGATGACCGCTGTCTTTGGAAGATGATGGAGATGTGCTTTGCAGTGATATTGGCCAGGTCCATCAGCATGCTTAGATGCATCTCACCTGGTCCCATGGACCTGTGTATTTCCGGTTGAATTAAGCACACCCAAAGTCTCCATCCCTTTCCATGGGTAGTGTATCATGCTACTGGCCTCTGCTAAGAGGAGGGAAGCCAAGGACAGTGATCAAGACAAAAGCAGAAATGGAAACCTTTGCCATGTCCCTAGTCACTCGTGCTCCTGCCCCACTGAGCAGTGGGACCACAAATTCCTTAGCCTTCCCAAATCTCTTTGGTACGTAGAGCAGCCCACCCTGCTGCTCTGCACACCCCTCAGACCAAACTAGTTGAGCTCTGGCTCTCACAGCTCCTCCCTGGGTGCTTGGGCAATGTGTCTGTGTTTCCTCAGAGCCCAGCCCGGCTCCCACCTCCCTTCCTACATTTGTGTGTGGTATTTGGGATGAGTTGAACTGGGAAGCTGATTTAGATATGCCTGGTACTTTAGGAGTGGTCCTTGAGTAAGTATTTCTGTAACAATGGCTTCGCTAGTTTGTGTGGACTTTTCTATGAACAAACCACTGAGTAAAAGGAGGAATGAGGAGCTGATTCTTCCCTTGATAACATATTGTAAATTAGGAATAGCTGAGCATTAAGATTATGGATTACAGCTTTGCTGTTGTCATCTCCAGCCAGAAGAGCCTCATCACATCTGGAGCTTTCACAAGAATGGCTTGGTCTTACTCTGGCCCAGCTGCCCGGGAGGTGTTGGAGCCAATAAAGTAGGGAGGCTCGTGTGAGCATATCAAGCTGGGCTGGTCCTCTGGCAAGGTCCTGGGGCAGCCGATGGTGCCCTTCTTCCATGAGTGCATGAGTCCAAAGAAGATGGAGACTCCCTTTTTACAAGGAGTCACATGGAAAAGACAAGGGGTAATGGCTACAAATTACCCCTGGGGAGACTCCGATTGGACAGTAGAGGCAAAATTTTCACAATGAGAACAATGAGCCATTGGAATAATTTCCTCAGAGAAGGGGTGGATTTCCCAACACTGGACACTTTTAAGATTCAGCTGGACAGGATGAGGGGCCATCTTGTCTGGACTGTGCTTTTGCCAAGAGGGGTTGGGTCAGATGATCCTTGAGGTCCCTTCCAACCTGGGATTTTGTGATTCTATGATTCCAAGAGCCCACAGCAAACTGGTCCCAGGGGCAGCTTCGCTCCTGTGCTGCTTCTGCACCAACGAAAAGTTGTTTTCCTATTCTGAATTCATTACATGAAACCCACACTGTTTGTCCCCATTTCACAGCAGCGTTAGAATAAATCAGACTGCCATGGTCAGCTCACCAGCAGCAGGCTTTGGGGTCACAGTTCCCAAGGGCATCCCCAGCCCGGAAACGTTGCCAGTGGTGCAGGTTCCCACACATCTTGACAGTATTTTCTGTGTTTCTATAAGTATCAAATTTTGAGTTCACAACAGATCAAAAGCTGCTGTTGACATTCTTCCAAATGTCAGTACTGTTGGTCCCTGTAATATTCAGAATAGCTTTTCCTCTAGTTTCTTTTGACCTTGTTTTATTTAGCCGGTGCAGTGGTCACCTCAAGTAGACTAGTTCAACACTGAAATAAACACAGCCGGTGAGATCTCTGCCCCCGCTGTAACTCCAAGGGGCTCAGGAGGAAGGCTGGCATCCCCCTCCAGGGTCCCTCATGGGATGAGCCCTTCAGAAATGTCTTTCCCTTAATTAAAAGCAGTGAAGGCCAAGGTCCTGGGTTTCAGTATATGCTCTGTGTGGGTGTCAAAGCCCACTGTGGGTACCCAGAACTGCATTAGCTCTGTGGAAATCCAGCTTGGTAGTTCTGCAAATTGGGCTGCTTTCCCCATGTTTGTGGAGTGAAGAGTCGCTGGCCGCAAGTGAAACAAACTCGTTTTCTAACTTTAGTTAATATTTTCTGTTTAATGATCTACTTTCAAATACAAGCTACATTTTTATGTGCTTTTTATTTACTGTGAATATTCAGGTAGACCATTTAAAAACCTTTTTCCAGCCCATTTTACATTAAACTCTGTGTTTCTTATAAAATCAAATGCATTTTGTAGGTGTGTGGGATGCTTGTGGGAACATAAAATAACAATCTGACAAAATAAACAGTAAGTTAAATAACTTCTTAAGTAAAAGAGGTATGGCATGGTACACTGATCAGCAGAAAAGGGTATCATTCAACACCCAGGTTATATTTGGCTGCAGATCAACATATGCTGATACTTTTCGGCTGAATGAGAATGAATTGGATTTTATGAAGACAATTCTGCAAAGGCAGAAGAAGGGTCGGCTGGATGGCACACTGCATCTTTGCTGGTTTTCAAGCCATGATGCTCAGGAGCTGTTTTGATCTTTGCTTTGGGCCAGGCATCTCTTGAGCAGGGGCTGCCTGTGGAAACTGAAGCTGCCAGGGGGCTTTTGTGTGAGGCTTGCCATCAGAGGAGGAATAAGATGAGCTGAGTCTGAGGTTCTGCATAAATACCAAGCTGCTGTCTGATTAGAATAGCTGCAAAGCAAATGCAAGTATATCTTCAATACATCTCCAGTGCTGTCTCCTGGAGGTAGGAGTGTGTTGGCTGAGGCTGCTCCGGGTGTACCAACACCCAGTAGGAGTGTCTGAGTGCTGGTGTGCACTAGGCACGGCTGACCCTTCAGAGATGAAGCATTGCATGCCCTCCCCCCTCACCCCCACCCTGCACAGAGGCTTTGAGAGCTGTTCCAGCTCAGCAGGGCTGAGTACAGCCTTTCAGTTCAGGTGTCTGTGAGCTCTAAGGGTGAGCTCCAGCTGTGCTGGTGGCCCTGTAAGTCTCAGGGGGAATGCTCATCAGGAGTTTCTTCATTGTGTTAATATTTCCTTATCTTCTTTCTCATCGTTTCTGAGTATCCTCTTTTCCTATCCCTTTTCCATCACCTCTTCTCCATTTATTATCTCCTGCTGGTCCCTGCTCCCTGGGTTGGGCTGCATGAGCAGTCCACAGAGTGAGGTTGGGCATCACATGCTCCTTCCCCCTGCAGCAGTACTGTTGGCTGGTCCCACCTTGCAGAGTGTGATGCTGAGTGCCTGGGATGGGTGTGTGAGATGTGGTCCATCAGTCATATACTGTTGCTTCTGCCTCACGGATGAAGAAGCACACAAGGGTTTCTTGCTTGAAAAAGTATTGGATTTGGCTTCTTTTGAGGCTTGTGCACCAAATTTGCCTTCTCTGGAAGGGAGGCTTTCAATCCAGCACACAGTGACTGGGGAATACTGGTGGGTGACAAATGGGACACAAGCCAACAATGTGTGCTTGCAGCCCAGAAAGCCAAGCGTCTCCTGGGCTCCATCCCCACCAGTGTAGCCAGCAGGGCAAGGGAGGGGATGCTCCCCCTCTGCTCCGCTCTCCTCACACCTCCCTGGAGCACTGCCCCCAGCTCCAGGGTCCCCAGCACAAGGCAGACATGGACCTGGTAGAGCCGCTCCACAGGAGGCCACCAACATGGTCCCAGGGCTGGGACACCTCTGCTGTGGACAAAGGCTGAGAGAGTTGGGATTGTGCAGCCTGGAGAAGAGACGGCTCTGGGGAGACCTTCCTGCGGCCACTCTGTACTTAAAGGGGCTTCTAGGAAAGAGGGAGAGACACTTTTCACCAGGGCCTGCAGTGACCCAACAAGGGGCAGCGGTTTTAGGCTGAACGTGGGTGGGCTTAGGCTGGACATGGGGAAGAAATGTTGTACCCTGAGGGTGGTGAGACCCTGGCCCAGGTTGCCCAGAGAAGCTGTGGCTGCCCCTGTGTTGAAGTGTTCAGGTGCTCAAGGCCAGGCTGGATGGGGCTCTGAGCAACTTGGTCTGGTGGGAGGTGTCCATGCCCAGTGCAGGGAGTGGGACTGGATGGTCTCTGAAGGTCCCTTCCAACCCAAAGTATTCTGTGAGTCCATTATTCTGTGATAAAGAGTACCCCTGGATCCTCAAGAAGCTGCTGCTTTGCAGCAAGAGGAAAACCTGACCCTCGTCTGTACCTCGTGTGAGATCAGAGCTGTGGAGGCTGGGCGCTGCTGCCTGCACACTCATGGGTCTAAGGAGCTGCAGTGGCCCCTTGGGTTGATCACCCTCCCCACCTTCCCTAGCTCCAGGAAAGGTCCACAGCCCATTTCCAGACACAGGTACATGTTTTAGGGTGACAGAGCATCACATCCACCAAGGGTGACTCATGACACCCCCTTGCCAGCCCTTCCTACCTGGTTCAGCGGAGGGGATGGGAACATACTGCGGGTAATGGCTGGGTCCATGTCCCGCTGCTGGCAGTTCTTCATGTTGTACAAGGACCATTGGTCAGTGAATCTCCCAGTTGCAGGGTGGGTTTTTTCTGTGACTTTATAAACAGCCCAGCCCCTACCAAGAACAAGATTTTTTTAATTGCAAGCAAAACTACCTCCAAACACAGCCACAAGCAACCCCACAGAGCAGTCTGAAGGCTTTTACATTCTGGCAGCCTGGTCTAGTGGGAGATGTCCCTGCTCACAGCAGGGTGGGTAGGATGGGGGGGTTTGGACTGGTTGATCTTTGAAGCTCCCTTCCACCCCAGATCATTCTTTGAGTTCTATGAAACTCATATGAAACTTGGTTTTCTGGGAAAGGGCTCATTCAAGAGACACAAGCGTTTGGAAGGAGTATGCATGCGATGCTCTGTCCTGACCTTCCTGGGACATCTTCAGGTCTGTTTGCTGCACTCAGCCTGACAGCCTGGCAGGCCCCAGGCTGATGCAGGGGTGAGCTTCCCCCCGGGGGCAGCCGCCAGCACTGGGGGATCAGCACGTTCACCTGGACCTTGGTGAGGTGTAATTCCAAGGTTTTCTGGTAAATTTCCTGGAAAACAGAAAGAAGTCTAATAAGATGAGGATGCTCTGCGTGCAGGGGGTGACAGCTCTGCCACACAATCTGACCTGGCCTGGCAGTTCTGCAGGCACTTGCTCAGTCTGGGGCAGGTTTGGTCCATCCTGCACCTGTGCTGGGTCTGGCACACCCCGACAGCGTGGCAGAGGGCAGGCAGTGCTCAACTCGGGCACCGTTGTGGCCCCAACTCTCAGCTGCTTGGGCACAAGATGTGGTGTGGCACAAGGAGGGTGCTGCCAGTCATGACCCATGGGTCTGCCACCACCCCAGGGTGTCCTCTGGAGGCTGCAGGCTGTGCTTGGGTCGGGGTGCATCTGGTCCACTCCTCTCGGAACTATTATCACCTGCTGCCACCTGCTCCCCTTGTGCTTCATTCCCTCGTGCTTTTTGGGCTGCTAGAGGTGCTCGGGGTGCTCGGGGCTGAGCCTTTTCTGTCTCAGGGGTGGTAGGTCTCTCCCTCAGCCTCGCTCTCTCTTCCTCTCCCCACTGCAGCACTCGACACTGTCACGCAAGTTCGTGGAGGTGATGTCCGAGTACAATGCCACGCAGACCGACTACCGGGAACGCTGCAAGGGCAGGATTCAGAGGCAGCTGGAGATCAGTGAGTAAACCCAGAGGGGGGACACAGCTGGGCTGTGCACACCGTGGGGCCGCATCCTGTGCCGGCTCTCACTGACCCGCAGCTGTACAGAGCTGCCCCATGACAACCAGGGGTGCACAAGGGCTGTGGGAGCAACTGGGACACAGCTTCTGGAGGATAGACACATGGTGGTACCTTGCATCGCAGTGTCAAAATGCATCACAGTGTCAAAATGCATCCATCAAAGCACAAAAACTCCCTGCAGTAGAGAGTGCAGAGAACACAAGAAGAGAAAATTCTTGTTTGCCACTAATTTTGAATTCAAAGTAGCAAGTGGGACTCCCATGTGTTGCCTTGCCTTTCCTCTGAGCGCTTTTCATCACAGGAAAACTGAACTAAATATAAAACCAGAGAAGTGAACTCTTGAGATGGGGGCACTCACAGCTCCCAGCTGTATCCCTTACTGCAGGAGGAGCACAAGCCTCAATGCCTGTCCCAGGCAGCTCCCTGGACCCAGCACTGGGATGGCTCTTAGCAGCAGTAGCGTCTTCCGGATGAAGGTAGATGCCAGGTGACACCTCTGAGGCTGTCACCACTGTGGCATTAAGGTCTCCCTGCATCATTCATAGTCCATCACTTAGGAGAAGTCTGCTCTTACCCATCCACAAAACTTGCTCTCCTGGTTGTTCTGGGCAATTGGTGATACCTGGTTAGTTTTAGAGAAATGTGGTCATCTCCCAGCAAAGAACCATACCACCATCATAATCAGGGGAATAAGCAAGCAAGGCAAAACATGCAGAGTTTAAAGGAGATTTCTTTTGCAAATAATCTCATATCAGAGAGGTGTTGTGGGTTTTTTGTGCTCAAAATGAAAGTCTGAAGCCTAGTCTGAGTGGTTTTTTTCTCACAAAGAAATGAGTGTTTTTATTCCCTTTCACAACTCGGCATGAATAATAAGGTAGGAGATCTTTGAGTCAGAATGGTGCCCATGAAGGTCACCTGTGGCAATGTCCTTCATGAACTCCAGATATGTGGGAATGTGGGTGCCAGTGGGGTATGGTGGTATGGTGTGGAGGGCTAGAAGGAGTCCTGGCTCTACAAGCCTTTCCTCTGTTAAGATTAGTCTTTATAATGTATAATAACAATAGAAAGGTTTCACACTGGCTGAATGGAAAGGTTGACTGACACGAGACTCAACAAAAGCTTGACGTTTAATGTAAAGCAGGGTGAGTGGTGAGTGTGTCCCTACTCCAGCTGACTGACTCATTCATCAGCAAACGTCATTCTGTAGGTGATAGCCAGACACAGGGGTGGCTTATAATGTAAATAGGAATTTAAGCTATCCCTGTGCCTCCCTTCTAAGAGGGAAGATTTGAAAGGACTTAGCCAGGTCCTTAGCTGCCTGCCCACCTGAAAGAAACCTTCCGCTTGTTTTTCTGATGGATTTTGGAAGGACTATACTGCTCTGCTTAAATTATGGAGATACATTAAATTATACTTGCCTTTGCTGTGTACGTTCTGCCAGCTTGTCAGTGCCTGACAGAGCATTGATGGAGCACAAGGAAAAGGCAGCTCAACACTCACTATGGTGCAGTAGATGGGTGCAGAGGAGATGTCCTAGTTAGTGACAGTGTGGGACACGCTTACCCATCGGGTGTAGGTGAGGAGCAGATGCAGGATGGCATCCATGGTGGGAAGGTGTACAATCCTGTGTACAGTCCTTTGCAAAAGCCGGGTTCCTCTGTCTGGACATCGGGAAAATCTTTTTTGGCAAAAAGGCTTGTCACAAGTAATAAGCTTATTAAAGTTTTATCAGGAGTGCTTCCTGGGCAGAGGGCTCTGCTCATCCTGCAGTGTCTCAGCCAGCACCTTCAGTCCCTGCTGCTCCAGGGGCTCTGGAACAGAGCTCAGCTGGGACGTGGCGACTGCACAAAGCTCTCAAATCCTCAGCTCTCATTTTCAGCCGATGAAGCCAAAGATAGAAAGTGCCGGGAGCTCTGACAGTGAAGCAAGTAAATCACTCCAGTTTTGAAAGTATGAGAGCAGAGACTTCTCAGCTTCTCTGGGGAGGCTCCTCAGCGCCTAGCGAGCTTCTCCCTCCTGACCTCATCTGCTTCTTGCTCTGGGTGTAGGACAGTTGCAGAAGAAACAGTAATGCAGAGTCACTGCCACAGGCTGTAACCACCCCCTGGGACTACTGACAGACCTCTTGAGATCTGCCCTTTCGCCTTGTGTAGGTACTGCCATGTCTGTATGTGCCAAAGGTTGTACCTCAGTGACCCTTACTGTCACCCCTGCTCGTCCAGCATACACTGAGCCCGGGAGCCTGTTTCA
Organism: Nycticryphes semicollaris; assembly: GCA_013400055.1. Lineage (NCBI taxonomy): Eukaryota > Metazoa > Chordata > Aves > Charadriiformes > Rostratulidae > Nycticryphes > Nycticryphes semicollaris. The sequence goes on from VXBJ01007102.1 coordinate 109,975, forward strand.
CATGATGAAGTAGGTATCCTCTCCTATCCCACTGCTTCTGCCCCAGCCTTAATCATTGCCCTCACCCCCCACTTACTTGCTTTGCTTCCAAACGTGCCGAGACCACATATGCCATGGAGGGATCACAGGATGCACCATGTCCTGGGGATAGCAGGGTAGATGTTCAGTGGCTGTCTTCTGCCTGGACTGTGCCTCCCCTGCATCAGCTGCTGGGAGCTGTGCTCCCCAGGCATGAGCCTTGCGCTGCCTGCAGTGGGAGGTGTTGCTCCTTTCTCTTTTTTCCTCTCTGTTTTGTCCATTAGGAGAAATGACATCTGAAATCTAAAAAGGTTTTGCTCCCAGAGAAATTGGATTTGAGGCTTGGAGGAGCTTTCTGTAGTGGGTGTGCAGCTTTGAAATCATGGAGGTGCTGCTCAGATGACACTTGTTTTTATGAACAGTTTTGTTATGTGCGAGACTGAGGAGCCAAAAATAAAGCATCTGCCATCTCCAAAGGCACTGTGAGAATTAATCAGCCCCCATCCCACTGTGTGAGACCAGCTTAATTGATGTGCAGAAAGGCAAGCTGTGGATGCATCCCAAGCTGCCCTTGAACCAGGAGAGTCTGGTGGCTACTCCAGCCCTGGAAGCTCCTCCAGGCAGCCTCAGATGATCCAGATGAGCTTATTTAGGATTCCTCTGACACTTTCATGCCAGGAATTACCACAGGATTTATCTGAGCTAAAAATGTGAAAAATGCCTGCAAAGTGCTGCACAGTGCTGGAAGTTCGCCCCTGCAGTCCCCTCTGCCCCTGCCAGGCTCATGCTGAGCAGAAGGGGTCCTGAGGGACGGGGAGGCAGATGACAGTTTGTGATACACTTTTATAGCTGAAGTCCACTCATCCTGACACCAACGCAGCTGGACCTGTCTGAGCCAGGAGATGGCCAAGCGGGTCGGGTCACTCATATTCATTGCCTCCATGTGCATGGGTGGATGGGGCAGTGATATCCATCTCCCATGAGTTGTATGGATTTGTATCTAATGAAATCTTGAAAGCCAGATCCAGACAGAGGATCTCAGCCTTTGGAAGATGCATTGTCCTCTGTATTTCCAGCCTGAGCCCTAGCTGTTCCTCTGTGGGAGCTTGTGCAGCCCTGCCATTGGGAGAAGGGATGCTGCAAAGCCGAAGCAGCCCAGCTGAGCTGTTACGGTTAATTCGGCCACGGCATTGTGTGACTTCTGCAGCCCCAAGGTGCCTGAATTCTTCCCTATTTATAGAGTGTCTGGCATCCAGAATTGGGCAAACTGGTGTTTGGTGCCAGCTGGGTGATGAGTGTGAGCTGAGGCATGGAAGGCATCCCTTGGAGCTTTCTCAGGGTCCTGCATGCCCGGATGGAGCTGCTCCTGTCCCATCTCCTGGGACCTAGTCAATGGGTAGCATCACTCCATCCAGCTGGGCATCGCAGGACCGTGCAGTGTCCTTGAGGTGGAAAGTCACTTTGGTGCCTTCATGTCTCTGCCTGTCCCAGAGCTTCTGATGGTCCTGCTGCACCATAATCTGTCTCTCATGGCTCTCTCCTTGCCAGCTCAGGGCTGGATTTGCTTCTCCCTCTGTGCTGCAGCTCCCAGCAATGCTCTGTGGTGCTTTGCTCACAGGTGCTGAGCTGCTTCTTCCCAGGAAACTTTAATTTCTAGAGATGTCAAGTAAGAGGCAGCTGTACTCTCACCTCAGCTTTTACTGGCCCCATGCTCTGCAATAGAGGAACGAGACAGCGAGGGCGTGGTAAAAGCCAGAATGAGAATGTGATGTGTATCTTGTGTCCCATCCCGTGTCTTCCTGTGAGAGTCATGGCATCCCAATCAGCTGATTCCACTGGTTGCCCTTGGGCCTATCTTCAAATTTGGCTTGAATTGGCCAGAGCAAGTAGCCCTTGATGCACTGCACCTGGCATGCTCCTCCTTGCCACTCTGCCAGTGACTTCTCTGAGCTGAGCACATTTCAACAGGAGGGTTTGTACATTTGTGCTGTTTGAGCCCTTGTGCTCCCTTCATGGAACCAGGGCAGTTTCAGCTAAGAATGAGGAGCCAACAGGTGAGAACAGGATCTCATGGGTCACCCTTTGTGAGAGTAATGCTCTGTCACCCTAAAACATGTAACTGTGTCTGGATATGAGCTGTAGACCCTTCCTGGAACTGGGGAAAGTGGGGAGGGAAATCAGCCCAAGGGGATGTTGGCATTATGCTGCTCCTTAGTCCAATGAGCGTGCAGATGACAGAGCTCAGTCCTCTCCTACAGCTATGAACTCACACGGGGTAACAGATGGGTGTCGGGGTAACAGATGGGTGTCGCGTTGTTCTCTTGCTGCAAAGCAGCAGCTTCTCAGGGCTTTGGGGGAACTAACAGATCTTAGCTGTCTAGACCAGTCTCACACAGGATTTCTGACTCTGCCAACAGGTAGAGGTGGGTCCAGGAGCTGTGTAAGGTCAGGCCTGGGCCACCCAGCCCATATCTGAGCCATGCTGCAGAGGTCTTCAACCCTGACTCTGACCTTGTTCTTGGGATGGGCTCAGGTCCAAGATACCTTGTCTCCAGCCCCCTGTCTCCTGGGACTTTGGATCTTTGTTGTAGTCATGTGGTATGATGTTGGAAGGGACCTAGGTTGAAAGGGATCAACCTTCAAAGTTGATCCAGTCCAACCCCCTGCTGTGGGGCAGGGGTCCCTGTCCTCTGGTTCCAGCTGCTTCTCTTCGGTGCTGCAGTCCAAGCATGGAAGAGCAATTTGAAGCTCCCCTCCCTCTCTGGTTCTTGGTGCTGACCACTCACACATGAATCATCTCTCTGCTGTGTTGGGCAAGTCCTTTTTCTTCCTTTTTATAAGCTTTATTGCACTTTTAAAAGATGTTCCTAAGGTCTTCTCTGTCCATTATTTGGTCTCCTTGCACTATGCAGATGGATTTGAAGATGCACTGTTTGCAGAGGAGAAGTGATGAGCTGCAGGTTGGGCTCCCCTGAACCATTCAGCAGAGTTCCTCCCTCCACCCATCATGCCACAGTGAGGAGCAGGCTCATTTGTGGCTCCTTGAGTCTGTCAAAGGCAACTTTCCTGTCCCTCGAGAGTTACAGCAGCAGAAACTGCTGCTGGGAGAGCTTGAGGCCAGAAGACTTGGTAGCACTGCCCTGGTGTTCTCCCTCACCGTCTGTCTGGGCCACCATTGTCTGCATCTCCCTGTTGAGTATGTGGTCTTGAGGAGGTCCGAGTGCTCCAGTTCCTACACAACACCAGAGCTTGCCATGACCTGGACCAGTGGCCCAGGAGCCATCCCATTACCTTGAAAGCTCAGTGTCTGTAGACAGCAGGACCAAGCTGATCCCATTTTGCTCTCTTCCCATGCATCCTGGGCTGCCTGTCCCAAGCTCTTGCCAGACAACCCTGGATGTGCTAGGAACAATGCTGGCTCCTCTAGGGTCTGTGTCCTGGATCCCTGCTGGAAGAACCATCTGGGCCATGCTCACAGTGTCACTGAGCCATTCCTATCAGATATTAAAATAACACCTCCATTAGCTTTTTGGACTATGAAATATTAGTAACATAAATAATAGAGGAATTCCTTCCTGGCCATGGGCAGTTAACTTGCAGAGTAACTATTTCATTTCAAGAAAAGCTGTTAAAGAAAAATTTTGGGTTTAGGTCTATCCATTTTTTCCTCTTGGCCATTGTTTTTCCTCCTGTTCTGTTTTTGTTTTCTTGTTCATTTCTGCACCTTGCCACCCTTCCCGGTCTTGGTGCTGCGGTTATCACATAGCCCAGAAAACATCCAGAAAGCTTTGTTACCTGCTTGTGATGAGGAGGCTGCACATTCCTGACCCAGCCATGGAAGTAAACCCTGTTGGTGTAGTGGGAAATCAGAGCTGATGAGCATTAGCAGATAACCAAGCCTTTGTACTGGAGTCTCCTGCTCATCATGTGTGTGTGCTTGGGTTTATTACCTCTCCCTTTGTGCAGCTTCCTGGTCCCAGGAGACAGCAAACAGCCACCACCTGGTGCTGGTAATGCTGCCCAGAGCCTGAAGGCTCCTACGTGTTCCTGCTGCCATCACCACCAATGTCTGCTGATATGGCATCATTTTCCTGAGACAAAGCCAGAAATGCTTTTTCCTGTCATGGGCACTCAGAACACCCCTGTGTGTGGGGTCCCAGCAAAGAGCAGAACACAATAGCTCTCAGTGGTCTTGTTTCTGCATCTCAGGGCAAGAGAATCATAAACTCAGAGTGGTTTGGGTTGAAGGGGACTCTTGAAGACCATCTAGTTCCAACCCCCCTGCCCTGGGCAGGGACATCTCCCACCAGACCAGGTTGCTCCAAGCCCCCTCCAACCTGGCCTTGAACCCCTCCAGGGACGGGGCACCCACAGCTCCTCTGGGCAACCTGGGTCAGGGTGTCACCACCCTCAGGGTACAACATTTCCTCCCTATGTCCAGCCTAAGCCCACCTAAACCCCACGCATTCAGCCTAAAACTGCTGCCCCTTGTTGGGTCACTTCAGGCCCTGGTGAAAAGTCTCTTCTCCCTCTTTCCTAGAAGCCCCTTTAAGTACAGAGTGGCCGCAGGAAGGTCTCCCCAGAGCCGTCTCTTCTCCAGGCTGCACAACCCCAACTCTCTCAGCCTTTGTCCACAGCAGAGGTGTCCCAGCCCTGGGACCATGTTGGTGGCCTCCTGTGGAGCGGCTCTACCAGGTCCATGTCTGCCTTGTGCTGGGGACCCTGGAGCTGGGGGCAGTGCTCCAGGGAGGTGTGAGGAGAGCGGAGCAGAGGGGGAGCATCCCCTCCCTTGCCCTGCTGGCTACACTGGTGGGGATGGAGCCCAGGAGACGCTTGGCTTTCTGGGCTGCAAGCACACATTGTTGGCTTGTGTCCCATTTTTCACCCACCAGTATCCCCCAGTCCTTTTCTACAAGGCTGCTTTCCATCCATCCATCCATCCATCCATCCATCCATCCATCCCTCCATCCCTCCATCCCTCAGTCTGCACTGGTGGTGTGTGTTGCCCCAACCCAGGTGCGGGACCTTGCAGAGGAAGAAGTGTATAATAAAGTGTGGAGGTGTCTTTGTTGGAGGAGCTCCCCAGGCAGGGTGGCAGTATGCACCATGCTTCTGTTGGTGGCCAGACATGACTGGGAGGGCAGGGTCCCCCATGGTGCTCCCTTGGGTACTGACAAACTTGTAAAGGTCTGCATGGGGTTCAAAATTTTGGGCACCATCTTGGTCTGAGTCTGTGGTCCAGTACAGCTACAAGCAGGGAGCACTGTCCTTTGGGCTGTCCCTGCTCTGCCACTTCTCTTCCATTCTCCAATTCAGAGGTGCCCTGGACTCATCCTGGAGAATATTATTGTCCCCTCAGTACCACTGACAGAGTGTGTGGGCAGTGTGTCACAGGGGAGCACCATACGAGAGCCCAGCCCTTCTCTGCCCACCTTTTTGCTGGTTTGGGGGTCATCAGGCTTCATAAGGTTGCTTCATTAGCTGTTCCTGCCTGTCTGCCTCCATTTGCACCTGATCACATCGGCGGGATGTCTCCTGCCCTTTCTGCAGGTGTGACCTGCTCCCACTCCCCCTCACTGCTCCCACTAGGAAGCCCCAGCAAAAGCCTGTCCAGCACCTCCATCTCTGTTTAGCACTGTAATTTCACAGGTCCTACCTGGCTCTTGGCCTGAAGAAAACCCTGCAATTACTGGTGGAGGATCAGTGTAACCCATAGAGGGATTAATATCTCTCTCTGTAGCAGAGTATGTCCAGGGGGAGGGGAAGGCAACCATGCACAATGGTGAAGTGCTCCCAAGAGCTGTGGGCTGAAGATACCACGCCGGGGACAAGGATGAGGGCTGTGTCACAAGGGGAAGGATGTAGCCTGGTTTCGGTTATGCAGTTGCAGGACTGAAACTCAGGCAGCAAGCCCTGCTGAGTCCAGTGTGCTTGTGAACTTGAACTGGCCCATGATGGGGTTCGCCAAGAGCATCCCTGCTCCATCTCTCCTCCTTCACAGCTCACCAACTGGGTTCTTACAGCTGCCAGTCCTTTGGCACCACTCCCTACCCTGCAGAACTGGACAGCCTGACCAGGAATGACCCACAGGCTTTCCTGGGTGAGCTGGGACAAAGTGGGAGCTTAACTTCCTTAAAAAGAAGGGGTCACAGGGCTGGCACAGAGCTGGGCTGTTGGATGGCACCGCCTCAAACTGTGCAGTGCACTCTTGGGACTGAAGCTTTCCTCCACTCCACTCTTGGAAGATGCCACGGAGCCAGCAGAGCCCTGTGGTAGGGCTGTGGGACCTGTGGCTGGGACAGGTGGCTCATGGTTGACCCATGTTGTGTCACTTGCAGCTGGCAGGACCACCACCAGCGAGGAGCTGGAGGACATGCTGGAGAGTGGCAACCCAGCCATCTTCTCTTCCGGAGTAAGTACCAGCATAGGCTAAAGCTAAGCCAGCCCCCTCGGCCCAGGGGAACTGGTGAACATGCTGACGGAGTGGCTCCAGTACAGGAGGTGGGACCTGGGTGCTCAGATCTGGCCTGAGGATGCTGCCTGAGCAGGGGCTGGGTCCTGGCTGAAGGGTGGGGTGAGGGTTTGCTGCAAACTGCCTGGCTGGGGTGGCTAGAGGGGCTCTGGGGCTCTTGCTGTTTCCTTTCTTGGTGTCCTTAATCCTGGCGTCTGAGGGACTGAGCGTGGTGCTCAGTTGCCCTGTCTTCTTGCAGATCATTATGGATTCAAACATCACCAAGCAGGCACTGAATGAGATTGAGACACGGCACAGTGAGATCATCAAACTGGAGAACAGCATCCGAGAGCTGCATGACATGTTCATGGACATGGCCATGTTGGTGGAGAGCCAGGTAGGGAGAAGAGACACTGTGGCCCAGCGGCCAACTCACCTGGGGTAGGAGGTTGTAGTGTGATAGGGCTACCAATGGTCCCCTACCTGGGGAAAAACTGCATCTGGGACCGACACAGCTCCCACTGGGGCTGAGCTGGGCCTTCCCAGGGCCAAAGCCACGTGCCTTGCACCCCAGAGCTAGGGGCTGCTGCGTGTCTGGGGCAGGATGTTCATTGATGGCCTGTGGAGGGCAGCAGGTGACTGCCATGCAGGCAGAGGTTTCTGCATCTCCCCAGAGCATCAGGGCCTGACAGTTGAGCTTGGGGTGCTGCCAGCTTTGGTGGTCCTGTCAGGCCACCCCTGGCTGTGACACCAGCCTGTGGCACCTGACCCTTCAGCCGGGCATGTGGTCCGGCATCTTTGCTCACTCCCCTTCTTGCCTGCCATGCTGCCATGGCCTGAGGAGACATCAGTGGCAGGTAAAGCCCCGCCGAGCCCCTGCCGGTGCTGCATGCTCCGCTCTGCATGGCTATGCCCTGCATGTCTGCGGCTCTCGCATGGCGTTAGGGCCTGCCTGTGGCAGGTGGGCGAGGGTGGCTGTAGCACGGCAGCATTGGTGCTCTGTCCTGTCTGCCTTGGGGGGCAGATGTGGGGGATTTGCCATTCCCTGCCTTGCTCTGAGGGCTAGAGGGCTGCTCTGTGGGGTGGGATGCTCCAAGCTGCTGGCACCAAGAGCAGAGGGGTGCTGGGCTGGCAGCTGCCTGCTGTGCCCCAGACACGGGACAAATGGGAAGGAAAAGGAGCAGATTTAGGCAAGGGAGGGAGCAGCAGAGAACCTGGTGTTGGGGGGTCAGTGCTTGGGTGGGGAGTGGTAACACCAGAGTACCCCTGGACTTGCAAGGTTTGTCCTCCCCATTCTCTCTCCACCATTTGGCTAAGAAATTAACATTGCAGAGCCACTGGCCATGGTTCCCCGGCTCTGCAGCTCCATTTCCTTCCGTGTCATGCAGGAGGGCACTGGGCTTCAAGCCGCCCACCCTTTCAGTTGCATGAATGACATACATTGTCTCCGGCTGCTGCAGGACCTGGCTGCTTCCCTGTGCAGCCAAAGGTGGTGGACAGGCTGACGAAGCTTGCCCAAGTCCATGTCCTCAACGTCCGTAGAAGTCCACGTCCCCAGCCTACCTCTGCAGCCTCGGGGGCAGAGCTGGGCAGGGGTCCCTGCAGGGCTCTGTGGTTTCACCTTGCCAGCCTTTCTCTGGGGCCCTTAGCAGGGCACTGGTGCAGATCAGAGCGGTTGTCCCTGCATGTGTGTGGTTTTGTGAGCATCCCACGTGGCTGCTGGTGTCGTCCTTGCTCCCCTACCATGCCTCTACAATTTCAGCAGCATGCAGTGTGGTGTCAGTGTAGATCCTGTTGTGGCTTTGATATCACCTGAGATACCAGACAGGGCGGCCACAAGGCCTGGACCTGGCTGGGGAACCCCTGTGACCTCACCCTTGCTTGTCTCCCTGCTGGGATGTGCAGAGAGGTCCTGACCCTCTGGGACCAAGCCCGTGGCTTGGAACCCCTGCCCCAAGGCACCCTGGGGCACCCACAGCCTGCAGACAACTGATGGTCCTTCTCTCTCCTGTGCAGGGTTGCCAGGCAGGGTGACATCCACATGGTGCCAGGAAGCAGCGGAGCAGGAAGGAGCTCATGTCTGCACGCACGTGGGTGCGTGGGCTCTGTCCCCGCTCTGCAGGGTGAGATGATCGACCGCATCGAGTACAATGTGGAGCACTCGGTGGACTATGTGGAGCGGGCTGTGTCTGACACCAAAAAAGCGGTGAAGTACCAGAGCAAAGCCAGACGGGTGAGTCATGGTCATCTTGGTCATCTTCCCCTGCCTATGCTGCTGACACCTCCATCCCTGCTTGGCACCCCTGCCTGCCCCACTGCCTGCACAGAAGAGTGGGCAGCGTGGCGCAGCCTCACTGGTGCCTGGGCACTGCTTTACCCCACACCACTGGGTGCAGCACAGGTCCCACTGGTGGACTAGCTGAGGCAGAGCCTCTTAGCATAGGCTGCCTGAGTGCCAACGATGGGCTGTGGGGTAAGGGTGCTGCTTGGGGGAAGGAAAAGGGACAGGGTGGACCCCATGTGAGAACCACATCCCTTGCCAAAAAAAAAGTCAAGGCAAGGCACGGTCCAGCTCTGACCCTGAGCACAGTGCCAGCTGCCTTTCCTGATCTCCACACTTGGTCCTGTATCACCTTGGCAGCTTGGGGACCCAGGAGCCACCAGTTCAGCTCTGCCAGCCCAGGGCTGAAGGGAGAGCTGGGATGTCCATCCCTGCTCCAGGGCTGCCGGAGCCCCTTTGGCTCCCACGGTGAGAGCCCACCACAGGCAAACAGGGACAAAGCAGATCACAGCCCCCATATTGAGGGGCCAGCCTGCACGAACACTCACAGTCTCCTCTCCCTTCTCTCCTTGCTGATGCTGGGACACCTGAGCAGAAGAAGATCATGATCATAATCTGCTGTGTGATCCTGGGTATCGTCATTGCCTCCACCTTCGGCGGCATTTTCGGCTAGACTCACCCCACGGGACTGTTTGTGTGCGATGGATGGAGCCACACGTGCCGTGGGGCCGCAGCCATGCCGGAGCAAACCACATAGGCCCGGAGCCTCCCAGCAGCATTTCAGTTTCTAATGCATGGTTGTTTGTGATGCTGTGTGTGCGGTGCGTCTGTGTGGAGGGAGCGCCGGCCCCGGGGCGCAGGCAGGGTGCAGGGGATTGTGATGGGTGCAAGGGGGACCCTGGCAGGGAACCCAAGCTCTCATCACTGCTCCAGCCTGGGTGGCTGGCTGGGACCAGGGGGACAGAGGTGCTCTTAGGCGCTGCTGCACCTCCTGTGCTGGGCAGTCTGTGACAGCTGAGGATGAGAAGGGCCTGATGAAGGGTGTTAGGGTTCCTTGGGAGCACAGTGCCCAGACAGCCTCCCCCAGCTTCCGTCATCTCTAGCCAGAGCTCTCATGTCTGTCAGCTGCATCTGTGCTTGCAAACACCTTTCCTTGGGCTGCTTCTCCCACAGGGCCCTTTCCCTAGGGGTCTGCTCTGCCAGGCCCTGCCTCCCCTTGTCCCTGCCTGTCCCATGGCCGTGCCATCTCCCGATGGTAGGGATGCCCCTCCCTGGGCAAGCCTTCACCCTGGCGTGGGTGCCAGGGGCTGGATGTGCCACTGCTGGAGGTGGGTGCCTAATGGAGCAGTGTGGGATGAGGAGCTGCTGCTGGGCACCATCACAGTTACTTGGGAATGGGTACAGGCTCCACGGGGGCCTGTGCTGTACCCTGGTGCTGGCCCAGCAGGGCAGGAGGACCAAGGTACGTTAAGGCCAGCATGTTTCCCTGGCCACCAGACCTGCACGAAAGCCTCTTCTCAGCCCTGGCACATGGTGGCCCCGTGTCCTGCTGTCCCCAGGCCTGGGCTCTGGCTATCGGGGTTTGGGGCTGACGCTCACAGCCCCCAGCAGCACTTGCCTGGGGGAAGGGTTGCTTCCAGCTGCACTTCTCCACATAGACACCCGTAGCTGGGGGCTGGAGGCAGTTGGGCTTTCTCCTGTTGTGGTCCCAGGAGCAGCCCTTGTTGCATCCACCTCTCTACAAGCTAGGAGCAGCAGCCTTCCTCCTCCTCTGGCCTCCCCAGTGCCTGACTGCCCCTTCCACCTCTTCACCACCTCCTGGCACCCACCTGCCCCTGCCACCTTCTCCTGGCAGTGTCCTTCCGCCTGCTCATACCCGGGATGTCCAGCGAGGACCCACACTCAGTGGGGTGCTGTGGGAGCATATGGGTGCCCTGTGCCCTCCACCACACCTACTATATGGATGCAGCCACCATGGGGTGGCCTGAGCTTGCCGGCAGCTTGGCGGGACCCTGTATGGTCACTGTCCTCTCTTCAGGCTGAGGGCAGGGCTCTGCCCTCACCTTCCTCTGGAGACTCCAGAGCTCCAGCTGGCCCATGCACATGCCAAAGCCACCACAGAGGATCCCAGAGCAGGGTAGGCACCTGGGGCTAAACTTACAGCCCCACACTGGGGCAAGGGATGGACCTGAGCCCAGATGCTGGTAGGAGAGAAAGGACACCTGATGGCAGCAAGGGCTCCAGTTGCAGGCAGCATGTCACCTCCATGCTCCCACCAGGTGAGGACAGGGCTGTTCCACCCTGGCCGGCCGGTGTAGCACGGGCAGCAGGCCCATGCACTGTGCGAGTGGGTGCAGGGTGAAAGGCAGCAGGCTGTAGCCAGGACAGCGCTGCCTTCCCTGTCCAGCAGCAATCCAGGCACAGCTCTTTCCCTGCCACAGATCTTTTCCTGCCACTGTTACCCAAGGCCCCACAATACGGGCCCTGGTTGTGTTCTGATGCCATTGGGAAGCACGTCCAGCCCAGTCCCCTGCCCTGCCCAGCCCAAGCCCCAGTGGGTGCAGCCATGAGAACATGCAAGACTGGAGCCCCTTTCTCAGTCCCACAACTGATAGAGCTCCAGCACCGCAGCCTGCGTGCACAAAAGGGCTTGGGGCACTGGGACCCCTGCAAGCTGGAGCGAGTCATCTCTGGAGCTCCCCTCCAGGGCAGGGGGCTGGTACAGGCAGGGTCCTTGCTCTGTGAGGATGTCTGCTTACAGGGAAGGGAGCTGGAAGTGATGCACGAGTGCCTGCTGCTCCTGCCCCTGTGCAGCTCCCTGCCACCGCAGTTTGCGCTCTGCTCTGCTGAGCCAGCAAGAGCGCTGCACCCCCTCCTCCGGGAAGCAATAATGCTGCTGGCAGGGCTGCTCCGGGGCAGGCAGGCAAAAAAGCTCCTCTCAGGCTCTCACCCTGCAGCAATGCCCACTGCTAGTGTAAGGCGATTTTTGTTTTCTTCCAAGCAGTAGCTTTTGTGGCACAAGCTTGTGACATCAGGGCTTTGGCCCACCCCTGTAAAGGCACAAGGCCAAGAACAGCACTGGGGTATCCAGCACTCGCTCCTTCCTTGATGGTACCACCACCACTGCCAGCAGCCCCCCAGCAGTAGGAGCCGGACGGGGCTTCTGCCACTGGTACTTTGCTGGCATCCTGCAGGCAGTGGTGCTGCCAGGCTCTGACCCCAGGGAGGCAGAGGAGCAGGCTGCCATTGCTGCCCCACAGGCAGGCTCACACTGTCCTCGCTGTGAGGGGAGGCTGTTTTGGTGCAATAATTACCCCTGCACTACGGGAAGCCCCACTCAGTTCCTTTTTACCTACCCCTCGTTGCATGTACAGACCAGATCACCAACAGTGTGGTTGTGCTTTAGAGAGACATTTTAATTTTTCTTTCCAGCCCCTCTCAGACCGCTTGTCCTTTGGGTTGTACCACCTCTGTTCCAAGTGCCACCTGCCCTCCCAGCACCGGGAGCGTGTCGATGCAGTATTCCACGAGAAGTGTGGGGCACGCACAGCTTGCACTCGAACTGGGGATTGTTTATTTTGTAATAAATGTACTTGAAGGCTTTCCAAGCCCCCCGTGGAGTTGTACTGTTGCTGTACTGTGAGCTAAGTGTCCTTGTTTTCTATGTGGATTTTGACCCTGGCTTGCTCTGTCTCACTGGGCTGGATGACACTGTATGTTGCCTCTTCTCTCCTTCACCTTTTCCCTCCCTGCTAGCCTCCCTTCTCCCAAAGCTTTGGGTGCAAAACAGCTTCCCATTTTGTGGAATTTTTATGTAGAATAAACATTTGTAACTGTAAAGCTCTGGTTGGCACCTCTCTGTTTCAGGGGAAGGGAGGAGGTGATGGGGAGCAAGGGCTGGGGTGTGGGAACCCCAGCATGCTGGAGCACTAAAGGATACAGGGTGGGCCTCATGTGAAGCACTGACAGGAGCAATCACCACAGGAATCGCCACTTTTGCCAAGAGGAAGATTTGCCCTCATGGGACACCTTTATTACCACCTGACTCCCTGCCTGCAGGCGGAGCAGAACCTGGCAGGGAATGAGGCACTATATTCCCACCTCAATACTTCCCTGCACTTAGAGTAGGACACAGGAGACCAGCAGCACTTGTGACTCATTAACTGTTTAGTGAGGAGGCAGAATGTGATGTTCCAGCTCACCTGGAGCTCCAGATGGCTCACTGCACTCTCAGCAATGGCACTGCAGACACCAAGTGGTCAAAGCACTCTCTACCACTCTAATTTCTCCAGGAAAACCAGGCTGAAAGCTTTGCAGTTGGCCGTCTGAGCCAGTTTGCACCTTCAAGAGCCACAATGACCTGTCCCAGCAAGTCCCAGGCCTGGTATGCCCATCTCTGCCATCCACGGGAGGCTTGCTGGAGGGACCAATACACCATCTTCCATGCTAGCAGTGTCCAGAGCAATTCAGAAGCGAGGGCGGCGCTTTCGACCCGTGTATTTTGTGTCTGCTCGCACTTCCCTGTGCAGAAACGCAGAAAGCAACTAAGCACAATCCACAGGTCATTCTGGGAGGGGAAGCAGGTTTGTGGCAGGGGTTTGAACGGATGACACAGCAGGCCAGACCAGCACAGTCCAGGCAGGACTCAGCTGAACTTACTTGCCCTGTCGTCGTCTACGTTCCTTCTTCTCAAGAATCCAGTCCCGGCTTTTCTTCACAGACTTGCCCTTGGTGTTTCTGAACCGTGCCCTACAGAGAAAATGGACAGCAGCTGGAGAGGAACTGAGGTATGGGGGTACTTTTCTGCCCTGAAGGACTGCCACCCAGAACTGGGCATGCATTCTGCCTCACAAAACCAGTGAGTACCCCTCTCCACCACCCCTGGGAAAAAAGAGGCTCAGCCAGCTCTGGGGCAGGTGGTCAAACAGTCCAACTGCAGGTGCACTGGAGGAGGAGGCTGCTTCCAGCCCCAGCTCTGAGCTGAGGGATACCTACCCTCTGCAGGCTGCAGCAGGCCAGTAGTCCCCTGTGCCACATCTAACACACCAGCACCATGCTGGGCTCTGGGATCTCAAGGGAACAAGGGCTCAAGCAAAATCACCTTCCCCTTCTCTGCTCTACTCAGAACAAAGCAGACAAAGCCTCTGGCTTCCCAACAAGTTGCCATTCTACTATTGCCCTCCAAGACCAGGTAACCCCTGGACTAAGTGAACAGAGAACAGCAGTGTAAGAGGCAGGAAAACATGGCAGCCACAAGCTCCTGGTGGCCACGACGACTTTCCTCTGTTTTTTGCTCTCTGTCTCTCCCAGTGGCTGCAAGAGGGGCTCTTCCCTGCACCACTACCATGGGATGAGACCTAGCCAGCAGATCACAGCTAAGCAGAGCTAAGCAAAGAATCTGACAGCAAAACAAAGGGAACACCAAGCTTCAGGCACAGCAGCCTGTCTCCGCCCCTAAAAAAAAGCCATGCTTGGTATCACCAGCTCTGTAAACATCCCCCCTCCCATCACCACTGACCTACTCTACAACACTGAGCTGAAGAGTCAAGTGCCAAACAGAAAGTACACCTCATACCAAACGCTCAGCTGCAGCTCTAGGGAAAGCATCAACAACAGCCCCACAATGCCACAGCAAAGCCCTCCAAACTAACCCATTCTGTTCCCTGTGTCTGGGGCCCTTCAATAAATCAGTGCCCATGGGTGCTGCCAAGGGTCTTCCCAGTCCCTCCCCTTCAGCCACTTTTCGCACAGCAGTGCTGTGGTCCTCACAGTCAGCAAAACCCAGCCCTTATACCCGCCACATTCCTTGCTCGAGGAGAACTTGTGTCTTCACCCCCTACATGGTACCTCTCATTGGTGAACTTTGCCTGGTGTATTTCTTCTCCATCAGCACATTCAGTACCAAGGCCCTGAAAAGCAAATTGGGAAGTTTAGCTCTGCTCTGGAGCAGACAGAGTTAACAGTCCTGCCATCTAAATTATGGGGAAACCTAGGCTATGCAAGGGGAAGGACTGGAGCAAGGACAAACTGGTCTTCCAGAATCTGGCAAAGAAACCAGATCCTGGGGAGAGTAGGGGTTGTTGAGTCCCACAGCAAATTCATAAACAAAGTCACATCTGCATGCACATAGCCGCTTGGCTCCCACTCTTCCCCACAGTTCTTCCACATCTCCCAGCAGCCAGGAAAGAAACTGCTGCCTTGTGGATCTCACCTTTGGTAATGTGCCAGATGTCCCAACAAAGAGACAAAGGAAGAACCTGAAAGAACAAGAATACAGAGCATGAAGCTGGGATTCAGCATGTGATTCCCAGTCCCCAAGCAAGACTGAGATTATTTGTAACAGCATCAGATCTAAGCTGTGATCTCTGTCCAGGACTGTACCACAGAAGAGAGAACAGCTTGGAAAAAAAAANAACCCAGGCCTCACCCCAAACACGTACATACACAGAGACACAGGACTCACTTCTTGGCTTTGGCGCTGTTGGGGTAATCTACCACCATTCCCCCAGTAAAGCCAGCTCTCATAGCTTGGGCTGTGATGAGCTCCAGCTAGAAAACAAAGCATGTGCAAAAGTTATTTAGTGGTCATCCACCAGCAATGGCGAAGAGACTTTTGGGTTCAACCACAGCTAACTGAGCTTGCCAAAGATGACCCATTTCTGCTCCTATAAAACTCCGCACCAAGCTCACAGTTCTGCAGTACCATCCACACATCTGTCAGCTGCCTCTACTTGGTTGTCCCTGCTCCTCCGTCTACCCTGGATTAATTGGCAGAGCAGACTCTCTCCGAGAGGGATACTAGGCTGGATTTTCCAGCCCTGGGGAGTTACAGTACAGTGCTGACGACTATAGCCCAGTCTTCAAACCCAGTCACATGGGAAAATCCAGGACAGCAAAATCAGATCATGTCCTTTCAATCTCTTTGATTTTACAGCTCAGCCCATGACAATCTGTAAAGCAAGAGAATCGCATAGGCCATTCTCCTTGTAGGCTTTTTGTGGGCTCTTGAACAGCTTTACAGATAGCAGGAAGGACAGAGACACAGACCCAGTGAGGAGAAACATGATGCAGTCAGAGCACCAAACGGCATGTGAGCTCTCTGCCTGTTTCTCTTCTCCACTGACTGATGTCATATACCTGTTCTGAGTTCTCAGGGTACAGCTGCAGGACAGCTCGGGATCCTTGGGCCTACAGGAAATAAAGTCGGTCACAAATCTGCCTCAGTGCAAGCAACTCTTTTAGTGACTCAATTCCTAGCCCAGACACTAGTACCCACCTCCCCAAAGCCTCCCGGAGAACTCTCCCGGGAGAGCTGCTCAGACTGTAGAGCCAGCTCCTGCACAGCACAGCAAGGAATGCAGGTAACAGCAGGGATCAGAGAAGCACAAGACACCATGCAGGCAGGCAAGGAGATAGGAAATGGGTGCTCCTGCCAGTCCTCCATTTCAGAGCAGCATCTACTTAAAATACTTGACTTAAAACATGCACCCATGAGGATGTCTAAGTAGGCAAAGGCCTGACTGGGAGAGCATGACACTTACCAAGGTAGCATAAAGAGTTGAGAAGAATCGATAAAGGCGTTTTGGAGGGCTGTGTGATTTCTTATCAGCGTTACAAAGCCACTGCACTGCAGAAATACTGAAAAAGAAAACAAGACCCTGGGACACTGAGCCATCAACTGTTTTGCAGAGCCTGTCACTTCCCTTTGAGCTTACTTCCAGCAGTAAGCATGTGCTAGGCTCCGGGGAAACTATTTAATTTCCTCTGTGTAGCTTTGCCTTCTGCTCTGCAGTTACATAAACCCCTCTGGAGACTCACTATGCCAAAATCCAACCAGGTGCAGTAGCTATTCAAGCACAAAAGAATCATCAAGCATCCCCTTTAGGCTAGGTGCTCAAATAATTCAAGTACTTAGATGTGGCCTTTGCATAGCCGTGCAGATTTTTGCCAATGACCAATCCCTAACAGAGCACTTGGATGACCCTACTCCTTCCTAGCACCTTTCTGAGGTATTCTCTAACCAGAAACACGTTTCTGTCCCCTTTACCTAGCCCTTCATCCCAAAACCAACCACCAAACCTTTCATGCAGGGACTGACCTTGAGCAATGGTACAGCCATACTTTCTTGGTTTCCTCCTTGGAGCAGGTCTTAACCCTCCCGATAATATCACCAATTTTATTTTACTTACTTCAATAAATTCCTAGCTCACCAGCACAAAAGACAAGCACCACTCAGGAAACAGACACTGGAACTGCTTCTACCATCCAGGGTTTCAGCAGCTTCTACCAGAGAGCTGAAGTCAAGTTGTGTGGAGCAGAGAGTGACTGATAAGGACAGTCGCACTCATCATACAGGGACCACGTGTACTGTACAAATAAAGCAGTTATGTGAAGCATCAAGAGAGCTCACTTATATACAAAACGCACCTGATACAGCCGTCAAACATGCCAGGCCTGATGGGAATGCCATGACCCACATCTGCAAGAAGAAGGTCTCCCTCCACCTCTCTCTCCACGGCCACATCTGCACAGAACACAGCACAGCTCAGCCAACCAGCTCACATCTCTGGGGGCCACCTCTGAGGTGAGGCGAGGGTGGCAGGGAAGGAGGGCCTGCTCACCCAGCATGGCAGGGCTGATGTCCATGCCAATCCAGTAGTGACCTTCATCAGAGATGTAATCACCGCTTAGCCCAGAGCCACAGCTGAAGGGAGGAAGGGGGGAAAGCACAGACATCACGGGCCTGGTCTAAGAGTGACTCCAGCTTGCTGCAACACTACAGCAGCCTGTCCCTCCTTTTTCTCTCGCAACAGAGAAATGCCAGTACCATGGGGCATGGATGTCCCTCTCCCCTGGGTGCCCGTCAGGCCCTAGCACCGCAGCTAACTGAAGCCACTGGTGCACCATGTGCCACTACACAGGGCAGGGCCCTCACTCACCCCACGTCCAGAAGGAGGCATGGTCGGTCCTCGGGCAGTCCCAGCAGCTCCACAGCCCGCTCCGACATCTGCGACTGTATCTCCACCACCCGGGAGCTGCAAACCACGGCCAGGGAATGAGCAACCTGGCGTCGACCCCCCGCCACGCACCTCACGACGGGACTCTCTCTGCCGCTGCCACAAAGCGGAGTCGTCCCCACGGCAGAACTCCCCACGCACACCGGGCTCCCCCGCTGTCCCCCCCACACATACACACCCCCACGCCCCACCAC